>JAEIIU010049982.1:0-91419 GCA_018874675.1 Drosophila baimaii
AACTTTAAAAAATCATATCTCCGTCAATTCTTCACCAAATTGCTTGAAATTTTAACAGAATACTCCTGAGGCTTTGTACTATCGAATAAAAAAATAAATAAAATTTGACATTTTTGACCCCTGTAAGCCCTTAATGCAATTCACGGGTAAAATATTAAGTAATTATATCTTAATGCCTTTTTAAACGGCCAATTTATATAGAATTTATTTTCTTCAGTGCTTCACAAAGAATAAATTTGAGTAAATTAAATCTGCAGGCTGGTGGGAAAAAAATAAAATCATTTGCATTGCACAAAAGCAGCAAATCTGTTTTTTATTTACCCTTCGAAAGTGATTATCAGTTAGCACCTAAGGCCGATTGCTCCGCTTTTGACCCCAATAGGAACACCGAACACAATTCGTCATCTATTTTCATATCTTGAACTGGAACGAAATGTGTTATTGTTGGTGGCATACATGACTATCTGCGAGTACTCCGAATGGCGCACGCGACTCTCTGTGGCACGTTCGCCAGGCTAGGCCACATATCTGTGTATGTACTCGCTCTGTGAAGCCGAAAAAGTTGTACGTGCTGGAAGAAACGAACGCAACAGCAGCAGCAGATACAAAAACCACCTTTAAAAGCAACTACATAAAATCCACTTTGGTTCAATTTCGTTTCATGCTTCTTTCGTCGCTTCACGCGACCAGTTCGCCAGATGATTTATCTCCGACAGATTGCACAGTGGGTCAGCCGTTCCCCCAAAAATTAATCAATCTAATTAAGCGAGTTAGCGGAGATTACTGCAATTGAGGTGGGGTATTTTTACCAGCATCAGGCAGCTGGGGTCTTTGTCTCGTAAATTTGCAGAGCAATATGGTTTATGATTCCTTGTCATTCTTGTTTTGTTGCAAGAATTAAAAAAGGCTATACTTATACCTAAAATATCTTCCTTAAAATGTATTTAAAGATTATTTTGTGTGCTGAAGACAGTAAACTTATTAAAACTGGGGAACTTTTTTTAGAGTATGCTTTTTTGAGTAATTAATTCATGAAAACAAAGCTCATATATCAAATTTAAATATATTCGACGGTTTTCATATTGTTATTGGAAAATATAGCAATTTCGTAAATACTGCTTATAAAATCAATGTTAGTTTTTAGTTTTAACTATAAGCTAGCTTTATACAAATAAATAAATAAATAGCAAGTTTTAAATTGTTTAAAAATTCAATAATTTACCTAGATAATTGAGTGTAATATGATTAACACATAACAAATATAATGGTGCTATTTTATTTTGCCCTTAAATAAAAATAAATGTATTAAACGATGAAACACATTTTTCTATCCAAAAAGTCCCGTAGAAATTGCTATAGGTTTTATATCAATAAAAAGGATGTCGAAAAGTAGCTAATAAAATATAAAAAATTCCAAAATCATTATAAATTTGATTTCTTAAGAGAGTAATATTTTATACAAATTGATTTAAACTCCACATTAATTTCTAGGGGAACCCTATACCATCAAACTTTACGATAAATATTACAAAATGTAATATGAATATTCATATAAAGATAAGTACATAAGTATAATAATATGTAATTATAAAAATAGAATTTTATATAAATTTAAAACATAAATACCCTTAGTATGTTTCATATTTTTCGATATTTTTGCTTCCATATAGCTATCATACCACTGTGCTTACATCTGCACGTGAGGCTTGATTGTTTGTATGTACAAATCAGTGAGGAAGGCAAAGATCGAGGGCCTCCAGGGCATGTGGGAAGGGGTTTCGGTATTGATAATACAATCACAGCTGTGTCAGCGTCATAATTGTTATTATGGGCCTTTGTTTACGAGTGTTACGCAGCACTAAATGTAAATGAAACCGCGTTGGCTGGGAATAAAAAAATATATATATTTTCCAAGCTGAGTTCAACTACGCTTTGCCTTGAAAAAAAACTATAAATTGTAAACAAAACCGCACGAGATGTGTGGCAAACAGAAGAGATTTTGGAAGACGACGACGCTACACTAGCCGGCATGGCTGGGGCGAAATATGCAAAGTTATTTCTGGCCGCACCATGAATAGTTTGGCCCCAAAGCGCAAATAGAAACCGGTCGGTCCAAAGTCCACAATGTGGAGGCAGAAAGTGCAATCAACTCGCAAAAACAAAAAAAAAAATAAATAAGAAATACTACAACTTGGAATGCCAGGCGTGAATTGCTAATTGAGGATCGCGACTAGGAAATATCCCCTATCTCCTTATAATGAACTTTTGTGTAAACTCAAAGGATTTCTTGGTTTGAAGCCAATTAAGATATTAAGTATTTAAATAAAATACAACTTTAATAATACCTTTATTTACATTAATAAAGTGCCCTTAATTTGCACAAACAAATTAGTTGTGGTCAAGTGATTTGACCCAAATCCTGAATAGAATGAATGCTCTTTGGACCTTTGATTGTATTCAAAGCTTGTTTAAAGTTGCTTATCGCGACTATTTATATATTCTTCGGGTTTAAGTCTTAAAATACAAAGCAAGATATGTTTATCACAAATTAAATATTGCGTATTTGCAAGACTCTAATCATCATGTTATACAAATACCGGTTGCAATAATGGCAATTGCTTGCCGGCGAAAAATATAAGTTTGGGATCTTGAAACGAGATTTACAGTGCAGGCAATAAAAAGTGGTTTATGAACATATTATGTCATTGATTTAAATTAATATTTTTGAGTCATACAGTACCTAAGATATTCTATATTTAATTGATGCCAAAGGAAATAAAAATAATAAAATATATGCAAACAAAATATGCAGAATGTTAGGTTCCACAGACGCAGTAAATTAATTTTCTTACTTTGTAGCATACTTTAGGGCACTTCTACAATTACAGAGAGTTCTAAATTAATATTTCTTGTAGTTCTAAGTCCTCTCCGTCATTGAGTTCTTAATTGGGTTAGAAATATTAATTTCTTCGATTAGTAAACCACATAACTATCACAATGAATGGAATATTACCCCAGTTACACTCTAATCCCCAATGCCATTTATTTACGTGCTTAAATACTGAAATTCCAATTTACCTGTGCGATTCGGATGACAGAACCACAATCCGTGTTTTATAATCAAACAGCGTCTCCAATTGCAATGTGAGGTAGAAATGGGACAGGTGCGAGACCTGGAATGTGGTTTCCAGACCATCAACGGTCTTGGTATAGGGCAGTGCAAAAACGCCGGCATTCAGTATTAGATAATCAATGTGGCTATAGATAAGAGGTTCCTATTATATATTTTCTGATATATGGATTATGATATATGCCTTACTTAACGCTCTGCTTGATTTCCCTCACGAATTGCTGAACGGAACGCAAGGAGCTCAAGTCCAGGGATGCAAAACGACAGCGTGCACGGGCTGCAGGTCGTTCCTGGGCAATCCGGTCGATGGCAGCCTCTGCGGAGCTTCTGTTCCGACAGGCGAAGATGATCTCACAACCGTGCTGGGCCAGCGAGCGAGCCGTTTCGAAGCCAATGCCACAGTTGGCACCCGTAATGAGAGCCGTGCGTCCGTGCAGATCCTTGCCGTGTAGCACCTGCAAGGCGGTGGAGCACGAATCGAAGCGCTGCCGCACCTGGGCCACATTCTGCGTAGGCTCCTCCACGGCAAAGGCCAAGCGGGGATCCACATTCGTTCGCTGTTGTGTCTCCTTGTTGAGGAACATGAACCGCTTGCCCTGCTCATCGTAGTACTTTTCCCAGCCCAAGGGCAGCTCCCCAGTGATGCGCTTGGTGCGACCTGTGCGCGGATGCTTCCACTGCGACGTCTTACTTTGTTGGCTAATGAGAAATGGGAAAGTTTTATTGTCTTATTTTTTATTACTCCACTTGACCTTTGCTTACTTCACATAGCAAACGGTGCCGTCGTCGGTCGCCCTCTCCTCCCAGCCGGGTGGCAGCTCATCCTCGCTATCCGTGTCGGGTAGGGAAATCATTTTGTCTTAGTGTGGGTACTAATTTAAGCGAAGTTTAATTAAAAAATTAACTTTTTCGGAAACAAACAAAACAATAGAGATGGAAGTACTTTGATGTTATCGAATCGATAGTATAGCTTTGAATTTTAAACATCGATGAGAGGATTTACAGCTGTTAGCACTTTGCGCATATAACGGCGTTGCCAGACTTTGCTTAGAACAGTGGCGGGAGAATGTAAAGTTAACAGAATCTGTTATAAACTGAAAATTAAATTGTTTTTATTTTAAAAAATTTCACATAGAAAGCGTTATCAAGAGACTGGGAAAGTACAAAGATGTTAATAATTTGAATAAATAATAGCCAAATGAGATTTAAATTAAATAAACCAATAAATAAAACGAATTCGGGTCTAATAAAAGGCTTTGAATATTGAAAAAGAAATTTAATTAGAATTTACTGTTTATCCAAGTATCAACAGATAATGAGACCCACAAAGCAGATAACCCAGTTAATAATTACTTAACAACACTCCAAGTATTTTTACTCTATGATAATTATGATTTAATTTATTTGCATCATTTAAAATGATGATTGGCTTCCTAACTAAAAAGTCAACGAACTTAGGAACTAGCACTTAACTAATTAAAATTAAGCTTAGGGTTAATAAGACGCCGCCGGTGGCTCATTGATGATGCCATAGAAGAGCGTGAGCTTGGTGGGATCGTGACGCAACAGCACCATGAATGGAGTGTCCACCCGGAAGATTACATCCGGGCCGGATTTCTTTAGGTACGTCACCGTGGCCGCTGCCGCCTCTGTTCCCTGCTCGTTGACATTGAAATCCACCTTGTGGATAATCTCGTCCACGACCAGATCGGAGCGTGCTCCTCCCGCCGCTACGCGCTGAGCTTCCAGATTCTGGAGACTGTTGCCACCCAGGGAATTAGAGGTGGCGGAACTACTACGACCCGTAGCTGGAGCCTGGTTTGCGGCGATCAGGGAGAGATCGTTCTGCACTGAGCTAAAGATTCCGGCCAGACCCATATTTTTCAAAATCGACTTCATGTTCACGGACTCGGTGAGGTGCATCTTCGGTATGGCCACAATGGCAGAGCGCCGGTACATCCTGTTGATGAGATCATCGATATTCTGCGGTGTCAAGCGCTTCTGCAGTGCCGCCAACTCCACCGTCGAGGACTTTAGCGGTTGGATGATGTACATGGTGCTTAGGTTGCCCCTGTAGGGCAGTCCAATGATTCGGCAACCCAACTGGTCGTCCTCGTGGTACGGGAAAGTGCCACCGGTGGCCATCAGCTGCACCCTCACCGCCGGCTGTGTTCCCTCGCCGTTCGGATAGAAGTTCTCTGGCCGCGTGGCCGATTCGATGAAGTCCGTCTCCCAAAAGCCTCTGAAGTACAGGGCGTTGGCCAGGATCAGCCGTGTATCCTGGGGCACCTCGTGGGCAATGATGTTCTGAATGTGGCCCCGCGTGTGCTGTGCCACCCAGGAGTTGATGTTGTACCTGGCCGTGGCCGGACTGCTCACGAAGTCCTGCACATCCAGCTCGGCTCCGTACAGTTCGACAATCACCTGCCTGTAATTGCACCAAAGAAAAAAAAATGAATGAGTAAGCGAGAGTCACCTGTTTGGCATGCAAATAGCGTGGGATCTTGAAAGTGGATCAGGTCGATTGGAAACCCATTTGTGGCTGGAGAAGGTGCTGAATACCAAATGGATTTGGCTCAGAACAGAACACCATGACTAAGAAGGAGTGCCACGGAAGTGGCTTTAAAAACAATTTTAATGCTGTCCAAAAGTGTGCTACAAAATGTTAGACCTAGCATACTTTTGGGGGCCTTTTAAATTGATTTCAATTCTTCCATAGATATTTTTTCGATTTGTATTTAAATATTCATTGTTTTTAGTATAAGTTAACAAAAAAGTCCTAAGCAAAATTAATATTCCTGACCTTTACTTGACAAATATTATTTTAAAAAGCTCTGTTGTTTGTTTATTTTTTATTAAAAACACGTTTAACGATTGCCTTCGGTTTTTCAGAATCCAAGCTCACAACACTGATAACAAAGCTTTTTTTTATAAATTTGCCATTTCAGTTTCAGGGTCAATATTTTAATTGTATAATAATTGGATTACGGAGCTTATGTTATCTTGTATAAAAATCACATTTTTAATTAATTCCGGTTCCGGTTAGTTTACCTCACAATGATGTAATTAAGATTATGTATTCATACTGAGTTAAGGAAATATCGTAATCATTCTAAAAGATTCCATTACAGTTGACTAATTTAATTAACCCTTTAAGTACAAAATATGTATGTATGTATTTACTCATGTATAAGTACATATTTTCGAATTAATTCTCAAATGGGAAATTATTCTTGATTGCGGTTTTGAATCATTGAATAGTAAATATATTTTGTACATATAGAATTCTCAATGAAAGCCCTTGTTAACACATGTTCTCAAAATACCTACACTGCTAAAATAATGTGTACAGATTAGAAATAATCTGATATTTTCGATCAGTTTAACTGGTCGCTAACTTAGACTGAGACTCAAGGAACTGACACCCTAATTCTACACTAGAAAACCGGCCCTAAGTACTCTTCTAGCCAGTTTTGCACTCAAAAAATTAAATATTTAATAAACAAATAAGAGAGCACTACCTAAACAATGCTTGCTCTATGTTTTCTTTCTGTGTAACCCCTCAAGGCGACCGCTAATCGTCTGGCATTTCCCAGCGCCCATCCCCAACCTGATCTCTCGCCTCAGATCCAGTTTGCAGTCAATTACCCGCATCTCGGAGTGGAACGAAGCTTACCTGTAGTTGGGATTGAGTGTAAAGCCTTTGGCGGGAAAAAGGCCGTTGGCTAGGTGCACCTCATGCGCTCCCGGTCGCTGGGACTTGCGGTTCACTCGCATGGGGCTCGTGGCCCTCCAGTTGGTCTGAGGACGACCGGCAGACACCTGGTCCAGGGTGGGCTGCTGCAGATCCCGCAACATCAGTCCAAACTGTTGGTGCATCAGGTTAGTGTCCGTGCTGCCAAATACCGAGGCCAGCTCCTCGTAGCTGCGTCCCTTGGCCCCAAGATAGAGCAGCGCCAGTGAGTTGACAAGGCTTAGCGGCGAGAAGATCTGGTTTTTCTTTTGGTCCATATGCTGGCCCAAGATGTAAGCGAAGTGCAGCACATCCCGGGAAATCTGCTCGGAGGTGGCCAGGTCGACGTGCGTGGCTCCAAGCCCCGAGCTGATGGGATAGGGCTGCTTAATGGAGCTGGGGCTGGCTCCGATGCGCGGATTGACGGGATCGCTCTGGCCTGCAAAGCCGCTTGCAACGACCGGTGGTGATTGCTGGGGTGGCAGCGTGGGCAGTCCCACGATCGGAGGGGCATGATGAAGCTCCGGCTCCGGCTGATACTCCGGCTGCTGCACCGATGGTAGCACCTGCACCGACTCTGGCTGTGCCTGGTTCTGCTGTACCGATGGCAGCACCTGCACCGACTGCTGCTGCTGCTGCTCCTGGCGCTGCCTCTTCTCCTCGACCAGGCGATTCACGTAGGCCATGGTCTCTGGCTTTCTGATATCATCCCGAAACAGTTCCGACTGACAGCACACCGCGCTCAGCGCCAGGAAGGCCAGAATCAAGCGCCACATTTTGTAACAAGCCACTTTTAATCTTGAACGCACACGGAACCGCCTATATATAGCTTTCTATATATATATATTCTATATATATATATATATATGTGTTAATCTTTGATCGGGTTAAGCGCGATGTGTCCGCTTGAGTTGCTAGAGCCAGACTGAGGTGGAGCCGGACTGAGCGCGCATCTTTATAAAACTGGAATCAGAAACTCGTTATCAAGCCGCTCTCGCAGCTGATCGTGGAGAGCTTTCCGCCGACTCACCGGGTTTACCCGACTTTGTTTACACATAGTCGCAATGCCTGCCAATGTCTGCACTTGTTATTGATCTTTGACGATCGGTACTTTCTGTAATGACTTTGTGTGTCTCCTCCTCCGCCCTGCACTTCTGCGAACTCTCCGTGGCGGAAATTCATTAAGGGGATCTCTCTCTATCCGTATCTGACCCGTGACGTACATGGCCTCAAAGCTCCGCTCATGCCGGTGAGTAAATATTTTAAATATTTATAAGCAGAGTAAGCTATACTATATGGTTTATGTTAGGTGCGTATTCTGGCTCGGCTGTGTCATTGGAAAGTTTGCCAAAGGTAGCATTTTGTTTAACGTAGCTACTGTGATACTGGGGATCTCCCTATCCTAGGATAAGATGTGATCAGCGATGATGATGATGCTGCTGCTGCTGGTCCCACAAGAATTATTGACGAATGTAACCTGACTTGCATCTATAATTAACTGGGAAATATGAATAATATAACCTTTGTCAGCGTTTGTCTAAGAACACTTGAAAATGTCGCTAATAAAAACTATTATAAAGCTATTTTAAAACTTTCCCAAGACGTGTTGAATCAAAAAGCGAATTAAGAAGTCATTGGAATATGTTTAAATTATAAGTTGTAGTAAGGAAATAAAGCTAGGCGTGGCATAATCATTAAATGAATAAAACTAAAGTTAAAAACATTTAAAAACCTTTGTAAGAAGTGTCGAATTATAAATTTAACTAATAGAATACGCTTAAATTATTGCTTATAGCATTGAAATAAGGCTTGACTTTATCTTTAAATGATTAAAGCAAAAGTCAAAAACATTTAAAGCATGTTCCGGAATTTCCAAGGTTTTCTGAAAATTATGAGAGATGGTATCACACGTTTTGGCAAGTAATAAAAAAGTACGAAGCGTGACTATAATTTTAAAATATAAAGGAAATCTGTGTGCCTGATCTGACATATAGTATAGTGGTGTTAATAAACAATAAGAGGTCGTTAATACAATTGACATTAAAAGGAAATAAATATAAATATTCAATCATTTATTTTTATTTAAATAACCAGTTGAGCAGTTGGGTTATGTTTAATTCTACAAAATGTACTCTAAGTCACATGTTTACTTTGAAATCCAAACTTTTCTAATAACTCTGAGAGCTCCGAATGTATATAAAATGAAATTTCACTCAAAAGAACTAATAAACTATAAAGCCTTCACTTAAAAGTGTCACGCGATTCTGATTATCAGAGTTTGTTTTTCAAGTAGGATGCCAGCTCATAAATCTACAATTTGATTAACCTTTGGTGATGTGATGACTAAACAAATAATAGAACTCATTTTAAATTATAATTTAGAAATCATCTCTAAAGATTATTTAAACTCAAAGCTTCTGGCTAATATATTCAGCTATTATTTAAGTCGGAAATTGTAGTTTGCCTTAAATGATAATTAGAATAATAATAAGTAAATCAGTAAAATTCTGCTAAATACTGTGATTTATTATATTCTTTTGGTTATTTATCTATTTGGATAAAAATATTCTGTATTTTTAGAATAATAAATTCCTCAATCAGCCCAGTAAACTGTGTCAATAGGTTGAAAACCAATTTTCTCAAACATATTCTTTGAAGCTGTGTTTTTGGTCACCACGGGAGCCAGGACCTGATCGCCCAGTGCTGAAATCTTCTTGGACAGGGACTTAACCATCAAGCTGCCCAGACCCAGACGCTTATGGGAGTCCAAGACTTGCAGTAGACCCAAAGAACCAATTGGCAATCTAAAGAAATTGGATATAGATAATATTTATTTGCGAAAAAGAAATTACTGTCAATAATAACATACCTCAAACACCAGGCAACCAACTTGCCACTCTCATCGTAGGCTCCGGAATTAACATTAAATTGTATTAAATTCTTTACAAAGTTTACAGAGCCGGGGGCACGATGCGGCCAGAGTCCATTGATAGTTTCAGCATCTTCTACAGACAAATCACCCAAAGTGATGCCAGAGGGAATCCTGTAATAAATTACCTTAAAGAGACTGCAAAATAATCAACAAAATGCAACTTACTGTAGGCTGAAAGTATCGACCAGCTCCTTGCTGGCCCTATACCAAAGGGTGTCCACAATGTAGAGTTCTTTGGTATAAAACTGCTTGCCAATGTGCTCGACAACGGGCTTCAGGCGAGAGTTAAAGCCAAAGAATATATACTCATTTTCAAGGGGCTTCAAGCATTCAAGGGCCTTGGTTATATTGTCCAAATTGTCACTGAGAGTATTGAAGTAAAGGTGATGAATCCCAAGTTCTCTATGCCACTAAATAAGAAAGACAATGTAATTAAGTTAATTATTTATATAGATAACATATATGTATATATAAACTGCACTACTTACAGTCAAAACAAAGCTTCCATCCGTTTGCCAGTCACCATTTAGCGATAAGAACTTGACCTTTAGACTGGAATCTTTTTCCACCCACTGGATGAAATTATTAATGCAGGGATAGCCCAAGGGATCGGTATCTTTCTGGATATATAGTTTTCGCAGCTCAGCCCAATCGCTGCGGGGTATCTCGACCAGTTCCTCCGACATAATGACAACCTCTCTACACAAACGTCAGTCAGGTACTGATCTTGAAAGAGAAAGAGAACTATATTTTCCCGGTTTCTATTAAAGAGAAAATTCATTTTCTCGTGAGAGAAAAAAGTACTTGTTTGCTGAATTTTATTAGGTATTAAAGAGCTCTCTTTTATGATTATTTCGCGGATTTGTAAATGATAATAATTAAAAGGTTTGTAAAGATATATATCTAAGGTGCTACTGCCCAATAAAGGTTTGTAATGGGCTTAAAACCCAATTTCTTAAACATTCTTTGGGAGCTCTCGTTATCTAAGACAACTGTGGCCAGAACCTCAGAGCCTTTGGCTACCAATTCCTTAGCCATAAAACGCACTGCCAAGGATCCAAGTCCTTGGCGACGATGGGCGGTTAATACATGCAAATTGCTCAGGCTGCCGTGGGGAGACCTTTAAAAAAATTAATAATTAATATTAAGAAAATTCCCGAATTCTTTATTGTTCAGTGTACCTAAGGCACCAGGCCAAGGGCTCTCCCTGGCTATCGAAAACTCCAGCACTGACATTGTTCTCCAGTAAACCCTTTATCAAGGGTAATGAATCATCCGAGCGATAAGCCCAGTGTTGATCCACCAAGTTGGCATGCTTGACACTGAGATAACCCACAGAAACTGAGGGGCTCATACTGTAATTATTACATTATTGGACAATTATGAATGTCTTTCATTAATATTTCCCTTACCTGGGCTCCCATTTTAGTACTTCAGACCTCAGCAGGTGGTAAACTATAGTGCCCTGATGCTCCAAATCAATCAAATCTCGACCCAAACTCTGCCAATACTGCTCCACAATGGGTTTATAACGTTCCTCGTAGCCACAAATCAAATGGAAATCTTTCAGATCCAAAGAACACAATAAACTCTTTAGATCTTCCAGAGATCCTTTGGCGGTATCAAAGTAAACAAAGGCTTTGCTGGGCAAAGTGTGCTGAAATCGAAATCATATAATTCTTGGGCCTTAACTGCCAGATCGAATTGACTTCCAACAATAAGCATATAGTTGCCATGTGTAATCCAATCCTTGTCGGTTGTATATATTTTAATTGACTCGTCGCCGGCTGATACTGGCTGGTAGTTAACAAAATACTCTATTAGGTCGAAACCCGTGAGTTTTTTTCGATCCCCTGCAAATAGATCTTTCAGCGCGGGCCACTGATCGCGAGCAATTTCCATTAATTTAGAACCCATATTGCTGAGAATGCAAAACTATAACTGAAAAAAAGTGCAGATGTCACACATACCAAAACAACCCCTAAAGAGAAATAAATTCTCTTAATTCTTTACGTCACTCAGGCAAGAGTACAGCCTGATCACCGATAACCGACAACCGATCTTTGCTTCGATAAGAACTTTACTCATTTTAGCGTCTGCTCTTAGAACATATCGAATGATCGATAGCAATCAGCTGTGGAAACTTGTTGCTTTTGTTTATGTTCTAAAAAAAATGTGCGCTTTATTTGAATCTTTAAATAATCATTTTTTAGAGTATGATAATCATTCAGATATAATAGTAATGGAAAACAGATGACTAGGAGAATATTATTTAAAATAGTTAAAGAACTTTCTAGTCTCTTAAGTAGCCTTCTAGGAGAAGATCTTAAGAACAATTAATAGAAGAAAATAATAGCGAGATAAGGGAAATGGTATTCTGGTGTTATTTATTTTGAATAACAAAGTATAATTTTTATTTTAAGATAAGAAACCTTAAATTTGAACCAAAAATTACATAAATACCCAATGATTCTGTGTAGTTTCCTGGGAAAAAAACCCTTTACTCAGTGACAGGTAGCCAGATTTAATGTCAGACACACCTCTCCAGCATCCCTCCATCTGCTAGACCCAGAGAGATGCTGCCACAAGTGGCAATCAAAGTCAATAATGATTCACTTTGACTATTCCATTAAAGCCGATCAATTTACACACGCATGTCTGGTTTTTGGACACCCGAGGCCAGCGACTAGCTGACACTGGGGTCAGCTGTGGAGCGGGAGAGATAGAGGCATCTGGGTATGGGTATGTAAAGTGTGATCACTTGGCCGAAGATTCCGCGGTCTCGGCGTTCGCCTAATCAATCGCAGTATCGCTTCAGCATCGAAGCGTTCTAGTTCGCTACGGTTCACCTCCGTCGTCGTCGTCGTCGTCGTTGATGACGTGTTCCCCAGCTGTGTTACAGTTTAAACCTCCGTCGATTTCGCATTCCCCGGAGCTGTTTAACCAAAAAATGACACGCCAGTAATTGCGCGGGGTTCCAGTGAAGCAGCCGCACCAATCCGAAGTTCAAATACCACTCCTACGAATCAACAAACTGCGGCTTATCATTGGCGTGAGAACCGGTTTTATCGAAACAGATAAAGGCCAGACTAACGCCCTCTTAGTTACTCAATAACCGGGTGCAGTGCGTCTTGAGACATGGGCCACAAGCTCTCGTGCTTAAAGCAATGGATTTGCGTGGATTCCGCATGCTGCCGGCGGAATGGCAACGATGAGCCCAAGCTGCGTATGCGCAATTTCAATGCCAACTATTTGGCGGGTGCTCCAAATCCCGATGAGACTGGTAAACCCGCTGTTGGATGTCATACAAATTTGGGGTTTATTTTGGAATTAAAATTCTATGCATGTGGTTTTCTTGTATATTTTGAACTAAGTTTCATATTAAGTTTGGATGGGAAATTAAGCTCTCTTGGATAATGATTCATTTCCCAATTTGCAATATAAGTATTAAGTGTTAAGTTTAACGTATAGCTTGTACTAAATATAGGTCATAAAATACACGCTTATTAGGAAAACATTGTTAAGCGTAATGCTTTTTATTTGTTTTTGTTGTTGACATGATCTAAATCCTAGAAAAAGGCTTATTTAAAACCTTTTTGTGTTCTCCAAAATTTTATATACATTTCTTAATAATTCCTTCATTCCTAAATTATTTTTGTTTATTTTATTTACCAAATTCTAAAGGCAGACTATAGCTACTTATGGCTTATTATTCCTAAAACAAAACTGGTTTTTCTCCATATACACCCTATAATTTAAAAAAAAAAGATTAGTGTTGATAACAAAAGTAATAGAAAACCTTCACTGGCTTGCACTATTTATCCTTGCTGTCTTTGATCTTTTAATGTTCATCAGTTATATTTCAAAATTGATTTATTTTATATTGCATGGCCATATAATTTGATTTGATCTCTGTGTTCCGCTCACCGACATTTCAAATTGATTTACTTTGTTAGTGTTCTCTCGAACAACAATTATGCATTCAGTTCTATAGTTATTGCCTTTTATGCATGCAAATTGGCCCGTGGGTGTTTAAACACTCATAGTTGGAGACTGCCCACAGCGTTGAGTGCCCAACGAATTGCTCATTTTAGTGCCTGCAATTTTGCAAAATTGAATTAAAATAAACAAAAAGCGTGAAACACCTGGCAGCGTGTGTGCCTCCCCGAAAAATTTGGATATTTAAACAATAATTAATGATAAACAGCCAGGCGAAATGATTAATAAGAGCGAGCCGAGCCTTATATTACCTCTGGAGAGCACTCCATGCTCCACGCTCCACGCTCCACGCTTGATGACTATGTTGATGGCGATGTCTTTGCTAATGAAGAACGATGACGTAGTCACAGCTTCTGGCCACAACGGGTCCATCCATGGTGCTGCTGAAGCGCGGCTTCCCGGACATAATTAATAACAAAACAAAACCGACCAGATCTTGGAGAGCAGCGGATCCATAGAGATATCTGCTCTCGGAGAGCGGCACACGCAGTAGCGTTGGGTGGAACTATCTGAGAAAGCCAATTTCCGATCAGTTGAGTTCAAAGCGTCGCGGTGTTCGCTTCGGTGTTATATTCGAGCGGATCTAGAATATATAATAATACCTGGCTACGAGTCCAGAGAGCAGTTGCCGTTAGTTCTATTCTTCTTTGGTCGGTTCCACCTCTTTCATTAAACCGTAACGCATAAACTGTGGCTTACAACGGTCTTTCTTTGCCTTTAAACCGAATTGTATTGGCCGGAAGCCAGAGAAGATGAGTTACTGGTATCGGAATTATACACCCAGCTGGCTTCAGCGATGGTGGCCCAACACCCAGCCCCGCAGAGTGAATCCCTTTCGCAGTACCCGACCTGCAGCAGATTTGGAAGGTATATCTATCTCTTAAAATTATAAAAAAAAAACCCCAAAAAGTGCCGAGGAGTTTTGTGAATAATTTTAATACGATTTTAATTGGTTGTCTAATTTATTTATTCGCTTTGTGACTTCACTTTTTGCTGCTTTTGTTTTTGTTTTAAATTCTTGTTCTGTCTAGGGTTTCCAAAATAAAAATAAAAGTGCTAGAAACACAAAATAATGCAAATATCTATTTGTTGGCAATATTTTAAATATTTATTAATCAAAGCTACTGGGACTTTGCTTCAATGAATTGGAAATTTATTTTAATTTGTTTATTCTTTAACGGTAGATGACTTCATGACTTTGGAATACTTTTGTTTTCATTTCTGGAATCTTGATGTTTAAGCTGTCTGGCAGGTTCTCTAGGCGATTTATCAGTGTATAGAAATATGTTCACCCTTAGTAGCTTAGATTAAATAAGTATCATCTATAATCTACCTGCAAGTATGACACAATATGTTAAGTACTATAATTACCCATCAAATCATTTGTATTTTATATTATTTTGTTTAATAGTTTTTTTTCTGCTTTTGGTATATGACTTCATTTTGTGTGCTTTTATTTCTATTTCCGTTGCGGAATTTGCGTTTTGGGTTTTTCTGACACGTTCGTGAGGTCGCATTTGCATTGCTATTTGGCAAAAATGATTAACAAATATTTGAGTACATATTCGCCTGTAAGCCCATCCCCTTACACTTTCAATATTCCAGCAAATATTTCATTACTTAATGCTTATCGGTTTTTTGTAATTTTCAATCAAAGTTCTGCTAAGTTGATTTCATTTTCTTTCCGCTTGATTGAAGAGAAAAGCGGCGAGGGAAAAGCCATGTGGAAACACATGCCCGATAATTTGACTTATTTTTTTTATCACAAAAAAAGAAAAGCTTTTTATTTATGGGCGCTTATGTTTTCTTTTTCCCTCGAGATAGATGCTTGGAAACTAACGAAACAGAGAAATCTATTTTTGTTCGATTCAAAAAACTCAATTGCGACCTTAGGTAACCTTAGTAAATTGAATAAAGTAATTTATGGTTGAACTACTCAAAATGTGGGCTATTATGTCGTTGCCCTTTTGATTATATCTTTGAGAAAACAAAGGGGGTTTTTTTTGGCTTTATTTTTAGTACCAAAAATACATCAAAAAACCTAATTTTTAATTTCCTTTTGATTTCCAATTGCTTTTATAGACTTAATTCCTAGAAAAATATACAATTTCGCCTCAATCAATCTTTTGAGGATTGTTTTTTTTTTCTGTAGAAACATTTTATAAATTCTATTTTTTTATGTTTTATTTTATTTTAGTTGCTTTTTAGCTAGGCGTTGGCGTTGCTTTTATTGTCCACTGCGCGAGAATTAATTGGCTTGGCATTGATCTTATGGCCATTGTGGCACAAGTTTGTTATGTTTACGGCCAAAGGCTATTAGTCAATATGTTGTTGCTGGGTGAGGGGGTCTTCGGGGAACACAGCTGACAGAAAGAAGATTTGCTTTATGATATCATCTGCTGCCGCGTAGCCAAGAAAAGCGCAAAGAGATCTCTTGGAAGCCCACACTAACCGCTGACGGATTTTATTCAGACCCCCCTGTCAAAGTACTAATTATTACTCATGAAGAGGGTATGCGAATTGTTTTTAAACTTATGGTATAGGTTCGAAAATATAGAGGCAATTATAAATATAGAGGCAATATAAGGTGTTTTATTTTCAACTAAGTTAATTATGTATTTTGAGGCATTTCCTTCAGGGAACTAGATATAATTTAATGAATTTTAATATGATATTAGCTCCTTTTCATCATCATCCTTGGTTTATTTAAACTCTTATATTGTAAATCGTTCCTGGATCCAAGGAAAAAGTAATACTACTTAGACCCAATTACACTACATTTTTTGGCTATGAAATTTTTATTATATAGTATATAGTAGTATATATAGTTTTTATAGAAACTCGCAACCTTAGTGAGAAAATATTTAAGATTTTATGGCCAATATATTTAGCATAAAAAAAAAACAAAATACAGATAAATATACCCCTAAAATCACACCCTAATTACCCCTTATTCCCCTCAACAGATGCCGCCAGCTCTGCAGTGCTGGGCGTCCACAGGGTGGATCTCTGCCTGGAGGACAATCACGACGAGCATCACACCAGTCACTTCTATGCGGCCGCTGCCAAGGAGGCCCTGATTGTGAGGCGAGGCGAGCCCTTTCGGCTGCGTATCCACTTCAATCGGGACTACAGCCCCAGCAAGGATGCCATCAGCTTTATACTCAGCGTGGCGGATGACACCAAACCGAGTCCGGGACATGGAACTCTTAATGCTTTGGTGCCGCACGATGGCATCGATTTTCTGGGCGACACTCTGGAGTGGGGAGCTGGAATCGAGTCCCACGAGGGACTCACCCTCACAGTGCTCATCAAGCCGCCCTCAACGTGTCCTGTAACGGAATGGCGACTGGACATCGACACGAAGCTGCTGGGAGATGGCTCAAGGAGCTATCCCCTGCCGCTGCCCATCTACATTTTGTTTAATCCCTGGTGTCCGGACGATCAGGTGTATCTGGAGGATAGGGAGCAGCGCAAGGAGTATGTGATGCACGACACCACTCTGATATGGCGGGGATCCTACAACCGGCTGCGTCCCTCGGTCTGGAAGATTGGCCAGTTCGAACGGCATGTGCTGGAGTGCAGTCTCAAGGTCCTGGGAACTGTGGGCAGGATCCCGCCAGCCTACCGAGGCGATCCTGTGCGAGTGGCTCGCGCCCTGTCCGCTCTGGTGAACTCTGTGGACGACGATGGCGTCCTGCTGGGCAATTGGTCGGAGGACTTCTCCGGTGGCATAGCACCCACCAAGTGGACCGGATCGGCGGAGATCCTTCAGCAGTTCCACAAGACCCAGAAGTCAGTAAAGTTTGCACAGTGCTGGAACTTTAGCGGAGTCCTGGCCACCATTGCCAGGAGTCTGGGCATTCCGGCGAGGATCATCACCTGCTACTCGTCCGCCCACGACACCCAGGCCTCGCTGACGGTGGATGTCTTCATCGATGCAAACAACAAGAAGCTGGAGGCGGAGACCACGGACTCGATATGGAACTACCATGTGTGGAACGAGCTGTGGATGCAGCGTCCAGACCTGGGCATCGGACAGCATGGCTCCTACGATGGCTGGCAGGTGGTGGACGCCACGCCGCAGGAGGCTTCCGATAACATGTACCGCGTGGGTCCCGCCTCCGTGCTGGCCGTGAAGCAGGGCGAGATCCTGCGGCCCTTCGACGGCGGCTTCGTCTTTGCCGAGGTGAACGCGGACAAGCTCTACTGGCGCTACAACGGACCCAGTCAGCCGCTGAAGCTCCTGCGCAAGGACACCCTGGCCATTGGTCACCTCATTAGCACCAAGGCGGTGCTCAAGTGGGAGCGTGAGGACATCACCGACACCTACAAGCACGCAGAGCGTTCGGAGGAGGAAAGGAGTACCATGCTCAAGGCCCTGAAGCAATCCCGGCATGCCTTCAGCAGGTACTACCTGAATGACAACTTCAACGACGTGGAGTTCGACATGGAGCTGAAGGACGACATCAAGATCGGCGAGAACTTCAGTGTGGTGCTCAAGGTGACGAACAAGAGCGAAACGCTCACCCACCTGGCCACGGGACAGGTCAACTGCGATGCTGTTCTCTACACTGGAGTGGGAGCCATGGAGGTCAAGGTCCTGGGCTTTGAGCTCGAACTGAAGCCCAAGAGCAGCGAGTATGTGCGCATGGAGGTCATCTTCGAGGAGTATTTCGAGAAGCTCTCCTCGCAGGCCGCCTTCCAGATCTCGGCTGCGGCTAAGGTCAAGAATACGGACTACGATTACTATGCCCAGGATGATTTCCGGGTGCGCAAGCCGGACATTAAGTTCCAGCTGGGTGAGGCCAGCATTGTGGCCCAGAAGGAGCTGGACGTGATCGTGCGTCTGGCCAATCCGCTGCCCATTCCCCTGCACAAGGGCATATTCACCGTGGAGGGACCAGGCATTGAGCAGCCTCTGAAGTTCAAGGTGGGTTTGATGGGACCAAAAGCATCCTAAGTTCTACTAATTCATCATCCAATTCCCTTTACAGATCGCCGAGATTCCAGTGGGTGGCACTGCGGCAGCGACCTTCAAGTACACACCGCCCTATGCCGGTCGCGGCACCATGCTGGCCAAGTTCACCTCCAGGGAACTGGACGATGTGGACGGCTACAAGCACTACGAGATTGAGCCCCGGCCAGAGGACGTGCTGCAGCCCAATGGAAGCCACCGGAGGAGCAACATCATCCGCAGACGCACCGATGTCATAGCCTGAATTAATCTCCATTCTTTCGTATTCGTAGCCTAAGTGATTTTGTTGTAAATAATATTTAATAATACATATATTAATTTTTGATATTTAAGGAGTTGGAGTTCAGTTATTCAAGATGTCATCGATGCCCAGGGCATAGCTCGGCTTGTTGGCGGTTTTCACCAAGAAAATGCCTCGAGCATCCCGGGGAACAGGATCACCCATGAGGATTTTACCGCCCGTGCAATTCTTGCCTTTGAGTTCATCCAAGCCAGAGCAGGGAACGCCGTAGAAGCCCTTGGGGGAGTTGATGGATTCCGCAAAATATTCATAGGAACGTCCGTGACTGCAACCAGCTGTAAAGGGGGAGGAGTGGAGGATGAAGGAGCTCTAAGTTCCCTTTCGAATACTCACTGAAAATCTGCGATAGCTCCTTGCAGCCCGGCTGGGGTGGCCCACCGCCGTTGGGATAGAAATCCACCATTCCGATGGGTCGACGGAAGCCCAGGTAGCCGGCACAGCTGTGTATGACATCCACGAAGTTGGCATCGGTGTCGTCCAGATGATTCTCCGGCCCAATGCAGTCCTCGAAGGCGGGACGAGCCGGATCCAGACCGGTGATGCGATTAACCCGGTATTTGGTGTAGGAGCCCGCATAGCCCATTATGTGGGCACCCAGACTGTGACCAATGAGGTGAATCCGCTGAGGATCGGCGTCCTTCTCCTCCACCAGGAGATCTATCAGCTTGGCCACCGCTCTGCCCACTTGGACCGTGTACCGAGCCGGGGTCAAGTAGTATATATTATCCGCCTGATCCTTCCAGTTGATGGCGAACACATTCACCTGGCCACGCTCGATGTAGGCACCGCGAATCGATTGAATGGAGTTGCTCATGGTGCTGGACTTCCAGCCATGGACAAGGATCTTGGTGTCCAAGTCGGGGTTGAACTTTTCGGCCATCTCCTGCCACGTGTCGCGCTTGTGGCGCTGCGGAAACTCAAAGTTGTCGTCGTCTATCCAAAAATCAGCACTGGAACTGGACTCGCTGAAGGAGGGAGGATTAGTTACTATCAAAAACCAATTAGGTGGCCAAGTTCTAGATCACCTTCCGTAGAGTTCAAACTTGATGAGCTGCGGCAGATTGATGCGGTTCTCGGGCGGCGGTTCCACCAGATAGGCCACCTCCGGTTTCCCCTCGCCGTTGGGCATATACAACCATGTCTTGTTGTAATCCTCCTGACTCAGAGCCACTTCACCACGAATGCCAACTAAGCGAGAGATGGGGGGAAAATCCATGAGTAATAAGCCAGGATTGAACTGGTAACCACTTTACAGAGCAGCAGCACGGGTCGCACCACCTGGGCCAGGGCTGCAAAGCCTGTGATGAGCCACTGCAGCACCACAAAGGTGGTGGAGACCTCATTTCGACACGGATTGATCACATTGCAGATGCAGGCCAGCGCATTCGAGGACATCTTGACCAGCTAACCGTCGATTGCCAACTGATCGCCAATGGTGGCGTGGTGACCCAAGGCCCCACCAGTACACCAGTCCCAGGTCCGAGCTCCAGCTCCAAGCCTGAAGCTCATTAAGGCGGCTGACGCATTAGTAATCCTCGAAACCGGTTGCGACCCAGCAATTAATTCTTGGCCTGGAGCGCTTTAATTACTCAGCAAACTCAGCAAAGCGATGTGTGTGTGTGTGTGTTGTGTGTGCGCTCGAATCTCGGTCAGCGGAGAAGTCGACGGAGACAAAGCCGATCCACCTCCGGTTCCCCGTAACTCACCCAACAGCCAGCCAAGGGCCAATCCGCAGCAAAGCCAGCTAAGCGCCAACATCTTTTCAGGGAACTCAGCTAAACTGTGCAAAGGGACTCGCAACTGAGGATTTTATAGACTGTGTGTGGGCTTGGCGATAAGCTAGACCAGGGCCAGGTGTCAATCAAGACTGGAGTTTTGGGCGGATCGCTGCCCAGGTTGAAGCCTCAGTGGCGAGGTTCCTTATCAAACAAACTCGGCGGGATGTCGAAGGCATGGCGCTGATAAATTGGGTTAAGCCCAGCAGTGCCGTGGTGGCGCATACTAAGCACAGGTGCAATGCCCCTATTATTACTAAGTAGAACATTCTCCACTTCAAAATAACGTATGATATTTGAAATTAAATTAAATAAAGTAATAACTAATAATAAGCTTGAAATGCAAACTAACTTGTATTGTAATATAATTTTATTTTTATACCACAAATTATAATCTAAAACGGAATTTTGAGAGGATTTAACTCTGCTATAATACCCAGAGCGTTCCTATTAAAGGTTCTCGTTTATTATTTTACATTTTTGTTTATTAACTCATTATTTTATATTTTTGTTTATTAACTCTTTGTCTTTATACATTCTTAAAAAATTTGTAATTTGGGGAAGTCCCGAAATAAAATGTATTGCGTCGGCAGCATACTGAGATGCTTTGCATTTTTATGGAATATCCCTTAAAGAAAAAGTAAAGTTTAGTATGCAAATAAAAAATGTGGGTTTATTCTAAATTACATCCAAATTGTATATTTCCTGATTGTATATTAACTCATTTATTTTTATATTCTTATACTTTAAAATTTAAAATTCGGGGAAGCCCCTAAATAAAATGTATTGTGTCATATCCCTTATTTTTTAAGAACAGTAAACAAAAATGAAATTTTTTATGCAAATTAAAAATGTGGGTTCATTTTAAAGTACATCCAAATTGTATAATAATTACCCTCCCCCAAAACTTTAATACTTTAAATTTTACAACTACAAAATTTGGCTAGCCCTTTCTCCACGTTATAAAAAAAACAATTGTTTTTCAATATAAGTCTGTAAAAGTAAATAAATTAAATAAAATAGTCAGTGTTCAGTGATGATATTTTTAAAAAATGTGCACACATTACAGTTATCGACCACCCAGGAGGAGATAGTGTGACCAGCTTAGGAGATAGTGTGACCAGCTTAGGGGCAAGTGAGAAATCTCGCTTATTCCGCACGGCGTTGCAGCATTCTCGTCGGAAGACCGGGCGTTCACACTTTCAGTGCGTCACTATTTAGAAACGCCGCGAACAATTTTTTATTTCACCAAATTCACAAAAAACCTGCAAAAAAACCACATTCAAGATGTCGGGAACCTCTCAGAAGTACAAGAACTTTGTGGCCGAGCCCATGGGCAACAAGGCGGTGACCGAGTTGGCCGGCATCGGCGACACCCTGGGAGGACGCCTAACTGAAGCGGGCTTCGACAAGGTGCGTGTGTAAATATGTGAGATGACGCCATGTGCGCAAATAAACAAAATGCGTTATTTACAAGCATCTCATTAACGAATTGTGTCTTTCTTTCGCAGGCCTACACTGTCCTGGGCCAGTACCTGGTGCTAAAAAAGGACGAGAACCTCTTCAAGGATTGGATGAAGGAGGTGTGCAACGCCAGCTCCAAACAGGCCTACGACTGTTACCACTGCCTGAACGACTGGTGCGAGGAGTTCTTGTAAACGGCGTCGGCGCACCCAGTTTGTGGCACTATTCGTCCATTCCCCGCTCGTTCAAAGAAGAACCTGGCTGAACATGACGAAGATAATAATAATATTAATAATAATAATAATATAAAAATAAATATAACAATAATAATCACAAAATCTCAATGTCAGTTCATGTTCACATGATAGTTTTAGAGGTAATTTGTAACCAAAATAAATGTACAGTCACGTTAAATTGGTTTATGCGACGAATACAGTAAATACTCAAAAATAAGGGACTTTCCAGCAAATTCCAAGCACATAACATAATATAATACCAACAAATTAAGGTTTACAGCCAAACTTTAAAAACATTTATTGTAAAATAATAGTTAAAAAGAACCACTATTGGTTAAAAAATAATACAAAAAGAAATAAGAAACCAGGTGTTATCCATTGTTCTCATTGATGTCACGCTAGTTTGAAGGAGCAGATGAATTAACTGCGCGTATCAAGATGAACAGGATGATGATGTTGCATTATTCAGGCTACTTATTTGTGTAAAAAAAATCATTATTGTAAAAAAGAACCACTTTTGGTTAAAAAATAATACACGAAGAAATAAGAAAACTGGAGTCTCCCTGGAAGTTTTAAAAAAAAATGACGCTAGTTTGAAGAATTTATTCGGGCTACTTATTCGAGTAAAAAAAATTTCAGAAAATTAATGCAAATGAAAAAATAATGATATTGTTACTGCTGTCTGTATTACTCGGATTACTCTTTTGTGAAAAAAGACATTACAATTTACAAATTTTACTCAGATTTCTCGTTTGTGTAAAAAAAGCCGCAACTATTTCAAAAACTAAAATAAAATAATAAAACTATTTAAAGAAATAAAATAAAGAAGCCCTTCAAAATAAATAACTAAATAAAGAAGATAGGTCTGACGACAAATGAAGAATCAGACTGCCAATTTGAATTTGGGCAGCCCCCTTTTATACGATTTTTTCTTTTAAAAAAATAGTAACAAGTAAAAAAGCAAAGTTGAGTGTGGTCGCGCATTTTCAAAAAAAAAAAACAATACATTTTGGATCGCCCAAGTTTCAAGTCACGGTTTGAGACTCGACTAGCCAAATGGTGCCACCTCATCCCGACTGGTCACCCTTCATTCGGTCAGAAGTCTGGCAGCACTTGAGCCTCGAGACTCAAAAGTCTGGCAGCGCTGGATACTTGACATAAAAAGCGCCCCCTAGAGTGTAAAAAGAAAGATTTTCCTTGCTGAATGGTTCTTTAAAAGGGAAAAGCTTAGAACAATTTGCTGAATGGTTCTAAAAAAAGAAAATGTATAAATTGTGCTTTTTTTGTGCTTTCAAACCCTCAGAGTTGCTTGTGAAAACATTCGATGGTGGTCACGAAGCATCGATGGTTCCGATGTTTTTAAAACATCGATGTTATCGATGGGCCACTCGATGTTTCTGCACCTCTATTACCAATGAAAATCAGGAGAAAAATTGCAAAATATAGCCAAGCGGTGCATTAAAACGCAAAGTAAGCGAAGCATATCGGGCCCCACGTCCACGCGTGCCCGAAACGCAGAAACCGCACACGCCAAATTCAGCAAAGTGAAAATACCTCGGCTTTGGCGTATGCGTACGTTCGCGAGTGTGTGCGTGTTTTTCTTTGTATATAGACTCGCCGAGCGAGACGGCCATACGAGGCAGACGGGCGGCAGGTGTGCGAGTGCGAGCGAGAGGAATGCTGTGCCGCTGCAACTCTGTGTTATTTCAGAGTTCCAGGCCAAACATTCTGATGTGCGGCCGAATCGAATCAAATCGACTTTTTGTATGCACCAGCACCGAGCATTCGCATCAATTAATTAGTAATTACAAACAGGCGCAACAATGGACCAAATCGCCGAACGCGCTGCGCTCTAATCGCCGTCTGCGTCTCGCCTCCCGTTCGGGCTGTGCGCCCCCTCCTCCCCACCGCGTCGTCATTTGTTCGCTCACAAAACGGTGATTCGTGCGAAAGGTAGCAACAACGTTTCCTTGGAAAAAGCTGTAAATAGTAAACAAAATTGTCAAGTAAAGCAGCAAAAGCTATCGAAAGGTTCTGAAGCGTCTTGCCCCCGGAATCGAGTAGCAAGAGTCCTCGCAATTAGTTCAAAAGTTCTAGGCAAATAAAGAGAATAACTCTACGCCCGTGGCCGTGTCCGAAATCCGTGCCGTGAGTGTCTGTGCGCCATTCAAATTTCCCTGCCAGAGTGTGTGAGTGTGTGTGTGTGGCAGTTGAGTTTTCCTACGAGTCGTCTAGCGTGGAAAGTGAGGGGCGAATGGCCGTGTAACACCTACAGTAATTGCAGCGAGGGAGGCTTTTTTCCCCCAACCTCGCGGAGGAGTTTAAACTCCGCAATTACATCAGCTGTTTCACGGCTTTTGTGCGCTATAATTTAGCCTTTTTCCAACCGCTGCTGGCAACTCTGAAGAGAGTTCGGGTCGCGTGTGACGTTGTTGTACCGTACCCGTACCGTGTGTGCCGTAAAGAGAGTCCGAGAGAGAGAGAGAGTCGGGGCGCGCGAGTGTGAAAGCAGGAGAACGCACGCGGGCGGGGGCGGATCCGGTGCGAGAGGGCTTAATAGTAGTAGCACATAACATAGGGCGATTGCGGGCGTGTGAGCGAGAGGGAGCCGGAGCCAGAGCCCGAGCCCGAACCAGAGAAAGAGAGTGTCCTGCTTCTTCCTCCTGCGCTCTCTCCCCCCGCATTCGGAAAATTCAATGACCTCATTTGTCTCATGTACGGAACTTTGCTCTTTTCCCCCTCAAAAAAAAACCAACCGAAAACACGAAACAGGACCAACAGCAGCGACAAAGGACGAGCAGCAGCAGCCGCAGGAACTCAATTCCAGAGCCATAAACAAAGGACACTGCATTTTCAGCACTGGGCAACACAAGGCGGACAGCTGGCAAGCGAAGAAGCAGAAGCAGCAGCAGTTGCAGGATCAGACGGAGCAGCATCGGGCAGCAGGAGCAGTAGCTAGAACCACCACCCGGCAGCCAGCCAGCCAGCACAGCCACAGGGAGCGCGACGTGAACCAATGGGCACCAACTCGGGAGCCACCGCTGGCATCAACAACAAGCCGGTTGGCGGTACGGGAGCCGGCGTCCTCGGCGGCAGCGGCGTTGGTGTCGGTGTTGGCGGTGCCAACTCTTCGATCGGCGGCGTGCTATCCAACAGCCTGGGCGGCGGCAGTGGCGGTCTGAGTATCAGCGGACTGAACGCTGGTGGACAGAACGCCAATGTTGGCGGCCTGGTTGGCGGCATGAGCAACGTGGGCGACGACGGCAGCAACGGGATGGCCGGTGGCGGTCCGAATAACCAGCAGGCCACTACGCCCCAGTACACAATACCGGGCATATTGCACTTTATCCAGCACGAGTGGTCACGCTACGAGCTGGAGCGCTCACAATGGGACGTGGACAGGGCCGAATTGCAGGTGAGTCACTAGGGTGTCCCTTAAACGTAGGCTTGGGTGCCTAGGGGAGCTGTATCAGGATGCTTCAAGGATAAATTGGGGATTATTTGGTTGACTTAAAACCATTCTGAAGAATTGAATCCTTTCCCACGGTAGCTAGTTCTTTTTTACTTGTTTTCCCAGACAAACATTTCATGTGAACTTTCTATTTGATTTATATTTATTTATATAATGCCAACAGTGGTGTTTCAGCTTGATTTTGTGTATATATGTTCCTGTATAATTATTAAAATTAGAGGAGAGATTTAATTTCCATAGTTTAGTTATGTTTTTTCGACAAAAGGATATCTATTTCATCGGTAGTTTTTGGATAACCTAAAATTCTTTTAGGGAATGCCATATCCTTTTCTATTTTATGTGCCTACTTACTAAGCACAAAATGGCATGACAAGTACGCTTTTTTTTTCTATTCTTTTGAGTACACTGAGGGTTAAAGGTCCTTGTTTATCGTCAGCGGGAGCTCACTTTCCATTTCAATGACTTTTTCGAGGCGCTAATGCATGAACATGCAAGGCAAACAGCAATGGGGAGTGTGGAATATGGGGAGAGGAGAAGGCCAGCCGAAATGGCAAAGAAGGAGGGGAAGGAGCCAGCCACGAGGGGATGTGGATGGCTGTCTGCATGCAAGCGAATCGAGCCGAGCAATCGCCGTAATCGAATTTATGCTCTGTTTGCCGCAGATGGCAAACGATTCCCCACAAGGAAGCCTTTAACCCCTGACAAAATACTGTAGTCGCTTTGTAGGCTGATTTTGGACCCATCAGTGGGGTTGGGTGGAGTGACGGTGGGCCACTGTCAATGTCAACCCACACACGCCTTATCGCTTTCACCTGTCGGGGCGGCAGCCAGACTCGTGCTATCGATGGTATCGATAACGAGCCGCACTCCAGCAGCAGCCACCCAATCCGTTACGCTCTAAATGCAACGTGACATTCAAATCTGTCGCTCTCTCCCGACTTGGCATCAACTGGGGAAAACGCAAAAAACGGGGGATAAAAAAAAAACAAGTTAACTACGCACATTTGTCGCCATGATTTGTGAACCTGTTCCCCAAGTTTAGCCAAGTTTGCCGTTTTGGCCCAAACCAAACCATGTTCGAGTGGGCAGATGCGGCGACACTTTCAACCCACCGCCGCTCCCTGGGACGCCATCTTAGTTGGGATCCGCTCGTTGCCATTCCTCCTCCTCCTCCTCGACATCATCATCTGCTGCCATTAGTGGTTGCGGCTGATTCCCTGCTCTTGCGTCTATTTATACACATCCGCAGCATCGCATCTTTGTGTGTCAGTGTCGTCGACTGCAACGTCCTTGCCTCTTTTTGATTATGTGTGCACTGTGCGCTGTGCGTTCTCCTCGTTCTTCTCATATGAATGCATCCACTTCCACTTCCTACTCGAGCCGGCTTTTCCTGCTGTCGCGTCTGTCAAGGCAATTAACTTGCACAGTGGTTACCGGCTAAGAATCGTCTTCGATCTGATTCTACTTGTAAAAGTGTTACATGTAGGGGCTATCATGTATAATGTCATGAAGTTTAGAAACATAGGAAGAACACATCACAAAGAAACCTTATTGATAAATTTAAAAAATATGTATTTAAATGATTCTTCAACATTTAAGAAGTATATATTTAACATTTATTGGGAATATATCAGAGTTGTAACAAAGACTCTCTACTTACTAAGACGCCGAACGCCATAAGGAGGGCAGTTCTCTCGACGAGGCTTCCATAGTTATGCCATGCTCTAAGCTTTGTGAGAGCGGGAGAACGCGAGAGGTTGCCCAAAAACTGAAAAATTGGCTCGCATATTGCAAATCAAATGTATGGTCGTTACTCATCTTAGTAATTCTAGGGTCTTTGGTTATAAGATGTACTCCAGTGCCCGGGAAACACTCGACTAACCTCTTACGTTTTATTTACCACGAACCACTGTTCCTTGCTATTATAAAAAGTCGATTCAATTAACACTTATAGCCAACAATGACGCGGCAGCTGCTAATACATTTTCAATCATTTCACATTTCTGTTTCTGTGTGCGAATGCACTTATAGATTAGAAAAGCCAACAGCGCCGCTGCTGGCTGGCACTTTTCATAATAATAATTCTATTTATACAACTAGAAATATTGGTATAATATGTATTTTGCATTACATTATACAATAATAAACCTCCGAGAGTCGTTCTCGTCTTGGGTTAACCACGCGTTCCGAAACATTGTAAATCCTAAATCCGCTGGCAATTAAGTTACAAATATTACAAATGTGCATTTGTCATGGCATTCGTAATTTCTAATTGCGGAGGCAGGCTAGGAACCAAAAACTAGTTGCATGTCGCAGAGCTATTTGTGAGGTGGAGCTAGGGGCGCCTGCTCGGGAGGCGTTGGCGTGTGGCGGCCAGTTGCAGCAGCTTGGTGGGCCCTTGGCTGCTCACCGAGTACACTGGAATATCCGCAACATCAGTGCTGGATTTAATTAGCCAGCTTAAGGAGCCAAACGAAATGCCATTGAGCGTTAATTTAAATGCACAACATGTTTCCATTAACAGAAGCAGCAGTAGCAGCACAAAGAGCGGAGCGTCGCGCTCTCGCATTTTCTCGGTTACTATTAGCACGGCAAATTGTTATTATTGTTAGTTCTGCGTTCTGGGTTCTGTGTTCTGCGCTCACTCCTCTCATGCCACCACAGTCATGCGTTGGTGGACAACTACAGACAGAATATTAGGAGCTGATGTGATAAAATATTGAAGTATAGCTCAATAGATAAAGGGTCCAGCGCTTGATACAATTATATATAACTCTATATAATTACTATGTATACAAATATATATAATTGTATTGTGGTCTAGCATTTTGTTTTAATATTATTTAGGAATTTCATATGCCTTAAATATGCAAATGAATGTTGGAGCTGCTGATATTAGGTATTCACCTCACAATCAATATGCTAATTATGGTTTTAAATTCAGTCAACATAAAGCCTAAGTTGAATTATTTATACTAGAATTATACAAAACTAGAATTTCAATTTGTATAAACATAAATATCCACTTATTCTTAATATTCCACACATTTATATATAGTTTTTAATAGGTAATACTTGGGAATTTAGGAAAACAATTAGGAATTCTTTTAAAATAAATAATAATATTTAGTAATGGTTATTTATAAATTTTAAATGCTTTACTTATACTGTTAACCTTGGCTGTGTGTGTGTTTAGTGTGGGTGCCGCCCACTACTTCCCCCATTTGAATTTTATATTTGTTTTCTTTTTTTTTTTTGTATTATTAGGGGCGTCGTCATAGCATGGAAAAGGGAAGAAGGGTCGATGGAGGAAGAAAAAAAGCAAAAGTAGTATTCCTTCACGCAGCCTGCTGCTCTGCTCCCCCCGGGCAACTGTGTCAGGTGCAGTGCCGCCCGCCTTGTCTACCCTTTGGCATCCATTCGCCATCCATCGCTTTGGTTTTGGGGAAATTGCGCAGTCATAACTGCAAAATGCACATTGCACACTGTTGCTACATGAAATGGGCGGCACGGAATGAAGGGGGGGTGAATCCATCCATCCACTAGGGGGATGCGGTTGTTGGCTACATTGCAGTTTTTACGCACTTGGTTTTAATGGAAGCAGCGACGACAGCCTGCTCGGCTTAGATCTCTCCCCGCTCTGGCCCCATCAGCTAATTGGGCCAGTTGAAGTCGTGTTTTTTTTCTATATTTTTTTTATTGTATTTCTCTTTGTAACACAATTAATTGAATTTAATTGTTTTTCGTTGGCCCCAACGCAGCGGAGCGTCAATTATGCCCGCCACAACACACACACACATCACTTCGCATCAAACGCAATTGGATTGCAACGGCTGTAAAGAAAAAAGGGGGACAAAGCCATTGGGGAAAAGCTTTAATAGCTGTATTAATTATTTTTCTATAACTCGTCGTTTTGTTTATGTGTTTTCCCCCTCGTTTGGATTTATTGCATTAGGTAAATCATTTCACGGTGATGGACGGACTACTGGCCATCAGTCATAACTTTCACTTTGCATTTTGCGTAATATTTAGGGGAATTAATGAAAGCACTTTCGGCCATTACATGGTAGTTGAAATAGTAGGATATAACTGGTCTTATTTCCTTGATTTCTCGTTAAGTTTAATCAATATTTAAATGAAAATCGAACCATTTCCCTTTCTCCATCTTAAAGGCTCGCATCGCAATGCTACTCGGGGAACGCAAGTGCTTGGAAAGCCTCAAATCCGATCTGACGCGACGCATCAAGATGCTGGAGTATGCCCTGCGCCAGGAGCGGGCCAAGTTCTATCGGCTAAAGTACGGCACCGATCCGCCGCAGCTCAATGAGTTCAAGCCGTCGAACGAGGACGCTGGACTGGCCGGCGAGGTGGCCACCGATTCGGAGGTGCCCTACAGCAGTGTCTCGAACACAACGTGGCGGCAGGGTCGGCAAATGCTGCGCCAATATCTGGCCGAGATCGGCTACACAGACAACATCATCGATGTGCGCTCGAACCGTGTGCGATCGATTCTGGGTCTGAACAATAATGCAGAGCACGACGGCAGCGGCGGCGGTCTGGGCGGTGGACTCGGCGGCGGCGGCGGCGTCGGCGGTGGCACTGGGGGCGAGAACCTCAGTCCGAACATCAATGGAAACGAGAGCAACAAGCGCGCCTCGGAGACGGAAGGTAGGTGTTATTGTGTTACGACCCACCCCCCCTGTTGGGAGATTTGAATAATTTGCTCACATTAGGCCGTCATACTCCCGCTAAAAAAGTGCAACAATCGATCGACGAGATCATCGTGGACACCGAGGCGGCCGTAATGGCGAACTTTGAGTTCCTGGGCGCCACCGAGATGTCCGATGACGATGAGATATCCGATGACCTGGAGATGGTGGCCACCGACAATGATGACACGGACGTGAAGCTGGCCAAGCGGGCAAAATCGGGCAAGGATATGCTGACTGAAGGTATGTTGTGAACCCGAAGGCTAGTCCCTATCCTGGTAGCCGCAGCCTCTAGCCTGTAACCTGTAGCCTGCTGCCTCCAGCCCTAATCCCGCATGGGCCCGCCTCGCATTTAAGCATTTTTTGGTTTGCCAAATCGTAGCACATCACCATATCAATTCGGTGTTAGCTCCCTAAGAACTTCCCAACCAACCCACGTAGAAATCCATCCTAGCTTCATAGCTGGCCTGCCGTTGTCTTACGCTTTTTGTTCTGCTTCTGTTTCTCTTTGGCGACTCCTTCTTCTACGCTCTACGTAGATCTTGAGGCCGAGGTGGGAGAGCAGCTCTTGAACGATATGAATCTCATGAACGAAGGTGCTTTTCCAACACACACAAACACACACAGATCTCTAACATGCTTTCGCTAGGCTAAGAGAACCCCCAATGGAGTCCCTAGTTTCTAAATTCGCAAAGGAAACGCCATCGGAGTAATTAGTAGGATTAGGGGACTCCTTGGGCGGTGGTGTGCATCTGGAGTATCGCAACTAATAATTGTAGTTTTCCCCCATCTTCCCACAGAAGTTGACGGCTCCCTGGGACTGGGTGAGCTGGCCCAACTGACGGTGAATAACGAATCTGATGGAGCTTACGACGCCAACTCGAAGGACGGAACTGGCGGCAGTGCCGGCGGTGCTGGTTACCGCAAGACCTGGAACGCCAAGTACACGCTGCGCTCGCACTTTGACGGCGTGCGTTCGTTGATTTTCCACCCGGAGGAACCGGTGCTGATCACCGCCTCCGAGGATCACACGCTGAAGCTATGGAATCTGCAGAAGACAGTGCAGGCCAAGAAGTCGGCCAGCCTGGATGTGGAGCCACTGTACACGTTCCGTGCACACACGGGTCCAGTTCTGTGCCTGGGCATGTCCTCCAGCGGCGAGACATGCTATTCGGGTGGCCTGGACGGCAACATCGAGTGCTGGCAGCTGCCTTCGCCGAACATCGATGCGTACGATTGCTACGACCCGAATGTCCACTCCGGCACCCTGGAGGGGCACACGGACGCCGTGTGGGGCCTGACCACCATGCAGAGTAACATTGTGTCGTGCTCGGCGGACGGCACTGTGAAGCTCTGGTCGCCCTACAACAAGGAGCCGCTGCTGCGCACCTACACGGCCTCGGAGGCGGAGGGTGTGCCCTCGTCGGTGGACTTTGTTCGCAACGAGGTGGATCACATTGTGGTGGCCTACAACAGTGCACACTGCATCATTTACGACACGGAGACGGGCAAGCAGGTGGTGCGTCTGGAGGCGGCACAGGAGATGTCCGGCAACACGGGGAAATTCATCAACAAGGTGGTGTCGCATCCGACGCTTCCCATCACGATCACGGCTCACGAGGACCGGCACATTCGCTTCTGGGACAACACATCCGGGACGCTGGTGCACTCCATGGTGGCGCACTTGGAGCCTGTGACCTCACTGGCCGTGGATGCGCACGGGCTGTACTTGCTATCGGGATCGCATGACTGCTCGATACGGCTGTGGAATCTGGACAATAAGACGTGCGTGCAGGAGATCACCGCGCATCGCAAGAAGTTCGACGAGAGTATATTCGATGTGGCCTTCCATGCCACCAAGCCGTACATCGCCAGTGCCGGGGCCGATGGCCTCGCCAAGGTGTTTGTCTAAAAACGGAGACCACCATGCGCGCGGATCGATAGAATTCAGAATTCAGAATCCAGAATCCAGAGTGCAGATTGCAGATTGCAGATTGCAGATTGCAGAATCCACAGCCAGCAGCTCACAGCTAAGCGATTACGAGTTCGAGTTAAATAATTATACATACATTATATATATATACTATACATTTAAATCTAATTATACTTCAACCGAGAACAACAACAAATTATGCATACAACAATAAGATGAATGAGGAAGCGCCAACAGCTGCGAAAAAAAAAAAGAATAAATTCGGAATGAGAAAAGGCATTTCTAAGCCAGCAACAAAACAGAGTCAAGTAGTAGCCAGCAGGCGGCGAGGGCGCGGAGTCCTAGAGAGAGAGTCGTGTGTGTAATCTAGGAAACGTAACGTAACGTAACACTCTGAAAAAAGCAATGCATAATACACGGCATATAACCACAATGAAATTAAGTGCAACATACACACATAAACCTTATGTATTTGTTAACGATAACAACAACAACACCGTGACAACACCGTTTAGCAGCAAAAGAGTTTGATCTTGCTGCGGATCTCAACGAGATCCTCTCAAGATTGACCATCTTTTCGGTTCTAGTTGTAGTAGTGCTGCACTTGCACAGCGATTGATCGATCAGAAACCGAGCGATTGCCTATATAAAAACACAGCCCGACTTCCTGTACATTTTATATACATAATACATCCACAATATACAATATATATACTTACTCTGTGCCCAATGGACCGCCGGGCAATGGCATCTTTTATAGGCAGACTCGCTGTGCAAGTGCCGGGACACGTTGTTTGCTTCCCTGCAGGCCTGCACGGCCCGCGGGGAGGAGAGCGAACGCATGGAAACATTTACGTAAAGATGTAGACGATCAAATTCTGTAGGCTAAGCAAGGCATATGCATATAACCAACCAACCACATAACCCCGACTCCATATTAGCGAAGGAGAGCGCGATGAATTGTAAATTAACATTAATTAGAGGACGATGACGATGAAGAGGAGTCGGGCGGCTTATTTATGTCAAGTAGCGACCACAAAACACGTAAACTTTACTAATTAGTGAGTGCAGAATGCGCGCTGCTTTAAATCTATAATTTGTATTGTCGTTAAAAAAAAAACAAAAAGAGTAATAGCAGTAGGTGGGGGAGTACGCAATTCTTGATGGATGATCGATCGATGATCCACGACGAGATATAAATAATGATGATGATTATGATTGCAGGCAAGCTATAAAACACTGTATGCTAAGCTATTTATTTAATTTATGCCTAGTATTAAACCGAAGGATAAACAAACAAACAAACAAGCAAACAAATGTTGGCGCCAATCGCTGATCCAATGGATTTCGTAGTTGAATATAAATTAGATCCGCTTATCGATGGATGCTGCGTACTCGTATTTTTAATCAATGATCAGATATATATAGAAATGTGACTTGAACGTGAAAGCCGAGCAACTCAATATTAGTTTTTAGTATTACCAATTATTATTATTTTACGTGACACACACACACACTTTACACACCCCGAAAGGATGATATTTGAAATCGATGAATCCAGAAACCGAATCAAAACTAAAACAAAATCGTAGCGAGATCTGTGTACACACCAATCAAATCCTCTCTTATTTTAATTACGTACTTTAATTTGCGCCTTAGTTGTTAAAGTCAAATAACCCGAAGAATCGCCTTGGATCGCTATCGATTCCTCTTCAGAATGGGGGAGATCCAAGACGACGACGATTGTGCGATGGTAATAAAAGTTAATGTGGATATCCACACACAGTTATATAGCAGATATATACATTTACATATACATAAATCTATTGATTTATAATTTTAACTGTACATTTTTGATTTTTTATTACCATGTATTTTTATTTGAAATAAAGTTTTACAAAATATGAAGCCGTGTGACTTGCGCCCCCGTGCCTGCCTTTTCATTTCCAAATCCAATTCCAATCCTCCAGCAGAACCAAGAAGAAACCATTCCAATTGATTGAGAACGTTGTAGACCAGCTGGCTCTCGTTTGCAACGGTGGCAATAATCAGAGACTTTAACAGAAACACCAACAAAAAAAACACCACCATTATTATTAACAACACAAACCGAACATTATATGTCGCTAATTTGTTTTTGTCTTCTTTTTTTTAATAAAAAGATTTCGCTGCTGGCAGCATTTTAATTTTTTCTTCAATCTGCAAAAAACGCTTTCGTTTCGAACCGTTACAAATCCACTGCCGTAAAAGAAAAGAAGAAAAAAAACACCAGCAACTCGCAGCATAAGTTTCGTTCTCAGGAGAATCCTGCAAGAATTCTTCTAAATAATGCTAGCATACCACAGAGATGTTGTAATTCTTCAGCATGAAAGTCACAAGCAAACTAGAAGAGAGAGTTGTAACAAAAAAGCATAAAATTGAGAGTGCGATTAATTAAGCAGAAGTGAGGTGAAGAAGAGGCCCAGAAAAAAACACGATAAGCATTAATTAACTAAGTCGTAATAAAAGTTCATTGTAGATTTGAGCATATATAGGAAAGGTCCCAGGTCCTCAAAACAAACAAAAAACAACCCAGCACATAAGTTTATACATACATACAAAAATAAAATATAAATAAAAATGCATATTAACTGAAAAATAACGATACTTTTATAATAAATCGAAAGAGAAAGTACATAATACTCGAGGAAATACCATTCACACATTTCATGTTAAGATATAATAAAGTGAATAAATAAAATATTTAAAACCAACTTAGTATGATCTGTATTTACTTAATTCCACATTCCATTTTATTCATTTTGGCGCAATTTTAAAGATTTTGAATTTAAAGCTTCCTTTATAATTAGCGTGTAAAATCCTGGTCACACTGATCATTAGAAACACACAAAAGTGGTGTGGCCAGCTACATGTAGCTTACTTTTCTTTCCTACAAATCAAACATTCGATAACATTACGTTAGTCGATTACTCCTCTTATTTACCTGCTGAATATTTTTTGTAATATTTAGGAAACAATGGAAAGCTCAGCAATTATGGGCGTTGATAAAACGCAGGTAAATGAGATGCAGCAAAGGGCAACGAACATATCTAAGGCTATGCTTCTTGCAGGTACCGCCGCTCAACCAGAAGCGCATCCTGGCCTTTGTCAATCACTTCTTGGTCAACACCTGCAACTTCCTCAATGAATTCGCCCTGGGCTGCGAAACAAAGTTCGTGGAAATGGAGAGGCAGTTACAAAAAACGGAGGCATCCCTCATAATCCTCGAGGCAAAGCTAGCCTCCATACCCACCGAGCACCATGTGCCGAACGAAGCAGCCAGCATACCAGTGCAGTCTGAAAAGCCCACCGAAGCCCCAACGACGGATTCGGAACCTACGCCTACGAACGAGCTACCGGAGGAAGAGGAAGCCCCAGCGGAGCCAGTCGGCGTGCGAGCTTGCGAGGATCTACGCTACAGAAAATTCTACAAGATGCTGCACGTAGGCGTTCCTGCGCCGGCCGTCAAGCAGAAGATGCAATCCGAGGGCCTGGAGCCACGCCTGTTGGAGTATGTAATCCTTAATCCTTGTCCACTCCCAGCTAATCGCGTTTGCATTCCAGCACACCAAACATGATCCTGGCAGACGGTGTTCGTGAGTGAAAAAACGGAGAGGAAGAGCCCACGCCCAATTTGTGATATAGCAATTGTTGCTACAATTTTCAATTAAACATTTTTAAAGCTTACGTCTCTACACTTTAATTTGTTTTATTTTCCGCCGTACAACGACGAATCGAAAACAACTTAAAACACTTCGTTAGGTAAAAAGAGTGGCGGGTGGAAGCGGATGATGGAGCCTAGAACTGGATCATCTGTCCCTTGCGCTTCTTGTCACCTCCCAGCTCGAAGTGCTTGCAACGCTTCAGAGGAGTCTGCTTGCGGTACTTGCACTCGGTGCACTCCATACGCAGCACAATTTTCTTGGTGGTCTTGGCCTGAAAGTGGTAGAGAAACTCCGATTAGCAATGCGAATTTATTGTTAATATGTATAAATAAATAGTGTGAATGGGACTTTAAGGGGTTGTCTGAAGTTGCAGGTGAGGTGTTATGGCCGAAGATGGCCGTAACGCTGCCTTCGCGGCCGCACCGGTGCAACAACAATTTTGATCTGGCACAGTTTTTTCCCACCAAAAAGCCGAATGCTCGTAAGCGCAGCGATTTAGTTCTACGAAGCGCCATTTTAATAACTAATAACTGACAGTGTTGTTGCAGATGAACTAGGGATTCTTGGGTGCACGAAACACTTACCTTCTTCCTGAAGATGGGCTTAGTCTGACCTCCGAAACCCTGCTGTTTCCTGTCGTAACGCCTCCTGCCCTGAGCACCCTTGCGCTCCTTGGACTTCTTGTACTGCGTCACCTTGTGCAGCTTGTGGACCTTGCATTTCTTGCAGAAAGTGCGACGTTGCTTAGGTACGTTCACCTGCACAAAAATATGTAGATTAGTAAGGCTTTTTCGTTATATTCCGGCACAAACACGAGCACAAAGTATTCCACAGCAAGCGCCATGTTGGCCCAGGTGGGCCTGTTGCCGGACATTGACTTTGTTTTACATCTTGCGCCGACTTTACAGAACACAAAACGAATGCTTACCATCTTGAAAGCTTCACGGGGAACTTCTACCTTCTACCTCGCTGCAAATAAACGGAATTAGAGATATTTTTATTACACATTTCAGCAAAATAACGCAGAGCACACGCACTCACCGGAAACGAAGAAAAAGAAAGGGAAGGAAAATGTGACAGATAGAGATGTCAGAACATCGATGGCACTATCGATGACAATTTACTTATCGATAGCGCCACAGTCGACCATAAACATTTATAAACTATTAACAAAGTATTGATGCGGATAAAATTCTAATCAAACAACTTTAATTAATTTATGAAGTATTATTTGTACTACTAGGAAGTCCTAACTAGGGTCTGTAGTAATTTCGATGGCCTTATCAATATAATCGAAGCAGTATTGAGTAACGCACGAAACTATCGGGATATCGCAACTATAAATGCTTATCAATAGCAGAGTGTTGTCCAACACTGGCCGAATAACGCCTCACAACACTTTCCCCTCGCACTGTAAATAAATCGAAATATTTTCATATTTTGAAAATTTGGAAATATATATACATATATATATATATTTATTGATATATATATGTATATATATATGGCATAAAGGGTTGTGTGTGCAATGGAAGACTCCAGCGGTCGCTGGCTGGAGCGAATTTAACAGCCAAAATGGCCCAGTGATAGACGAGAGAAAAATTTGCATAAAAGTGAGCAGCAATTAAAATGCGAAAAATGTACGCGTTGCTGGCCTTGACATTCTGGACGCTCGTGCTGCCGCTGCCGCTACCTTCCGAGCAGGTGCACACTCCACAGCCGCCGCCAGTGCCGTGCGATCGCAGTCGCAAGGTCTTCACGGAGCCCTACGGCGAGATCTCGGACGGCCCCTCCGGCCACAACTATACGCAGGACTCGCACTGCGAGTGGCTGATCAAGGCGAAAAACGATAGCCAGTTCATCACACTGACGTTCCATAGCATGGGCACGGAGTGCTCCTACGACTACATCTACGTCTACGATGGTGACTCCTTTAACTCAACGCTCCTGGGCAGCTTCAGCGGGCGAACACAGCCGCAGCGGCTGGTGGCTCGCAGTGGAAGTGTAAGTTGGCTGCCGCTTCTCCTCTACCTCCCTGCTCTCTCCTAATTGTCCACTGTCTCTTCCCTCCCCCCAGATGCTCATCCTCATGTATAGCGATACAAACTACGTGCTGGATGGCTTCCGCGCCTCCTACTACATATCAAACTGCTTGAACAACTGCCACAACCATGGCAAGTGTGTGGGCCACCAGTGCGTCTGTCACGGCGAGTGGGTGGGCCCCGACTGCGAGGACGAGGCCTGCCCCCAGCGCTGTGGCGAGGGCCAGGGGCGCGGGCGTTGCCAGAAGAGTATCTGCCACTGCTCGCGCGGATATAGCGGCCGGCTCTGCGATCTGAGCGACCATCCGCCCGGGAGCAGCTGGCGCTGGCTGGCCACCGATGCCGAGGGCATGACTCCGCGTGCCGCTCACACCGCCGTCTACATGGAGGACGAGGATGCGCTGTATGTGTTTGGCGGCTACGACTTGAACAACGTGATCAGCACACTCCAGGTAACGATTTTGCGTTAACTTCTGCCATTTGTAAAGCCATCTAATTGGGAGTCTCCGCTTCAGATCTATCGCTTCAGCACCAGCCAGTGGGAGGATGAGTGGGGCATAGCGCTGCAGAGTCGCCGTCACTTCTATCATCCGCAAAAGATCGATCATACGCTGCTCAAGGCCGTGCTGCAGCACAAGAACGAGGACGAGGCCAAGCTGTGGGGTCTGAACAGCGACGTAAGCTTCTTCCGGAACATACTGTACACGCTGGCGGAGTCCAATCTGCATCAGCGCCGTACCCGTTCATCCCTGCCGCTGACCATTGTGAATGCCAATTCGACGGACGAGGAACTCAATGAGTATCTGGAGGACATACTCGAAGAGGTGACGGATCACAAGCCCCACGGGCGGTACGGGCATGCAGCGGATCGGGTGCCGGGCGGTTTTGTCATCTTTGGTGGCAAGCATGCCAACGGCAGCTTCTACAGTGATCTCTGGCAGTACAACAACACGGAAAGTGGCGGCAAGTGGAAGCAGATGGCCATCAGGTCGGAAGTGAAGCATCCGGCAGTGGCCAGGCACACGTTGAACACCGCCGGTGACTATCTGTACACATTTGGCGGCAGCCTGGAGTCGGGTGAGTTCTCCTCCAGTGTTTATCGTATCCGACTGCCCCTCTCCGAGGACTCGCAATGGGAACTGGTGCAACCGCGGGGCGGCAAGACCCTGGACGTGCGTCTGGCCGCCCACTCCACGGTCTACTACAAGGCCACCAACTCACTGATTGTGTTTGGCGGGATTATGACCAGTTTGGCCCGCTTCTCCAAGCTCTCGGATCGGATATTTGCCTTCCAGCTGGACCAGCAGCACTGGACGGAGATCCTGTACCCGCGAACGGCGCTGCGGGACACCAATATACCCAGGGAGCGGGCCTTCCACACGGCCACCATTTCGGGCAACTATATGATAGTCTTTGGGGGCTACACCCACAGGCACAACAAGGATGAGATTTGCTATGACAACCAGATGTACTGGTACCATCTCAGCTGCCACATCTGGATCAATCAGGTGGTGGCCGCCGAGGATAGCCTGTACCCCAAGCAGCAGGGTGTGTTTGCCCAGGCAGCGGCCTTGCGCAGGAACCACACACTCCTTATTGTGGGCGGCTACCATGGCAATGTGAATGCAGATCTGTTTGCCTACGAACTGCCCCAGGTGCTGCGCGTGGAGAACACGCTGTACAATCCGGAAATCTCCTGCAGACTCCACTCCTCGCACACGGCCTGCCTCTCGAACCCCGAGTGTGGCTGGTGCTCGGCGGACAGCAGCTGCTATGGCCGCACTATTGGCGCCAATTGTACCACCAATCTGCAGACCACGCGCTGTCCCGGCATCTGTCCCTCGCTCGGCGACTGCCACTCCTGCCTGGTGCATGGCTCGCAGTGGGGTGCCAGGTCCACAAACAAGGCTGCCTTCTCGGTGGCCAGCAAGCTGGGCCTGAACGAGTGCACGTGGTGTGTGCAGAATGCCAGGTGCCATCACCGCGACGACAACTATGGGATATGTGGCGACAGCTCCGGCTGGTGGGGTGACCAGGGCACCGAGATCCGACGCCCCTCCCTCTGCACCAGCAACGATCGACGGCCGGGACTGACGTACGTCAAGTACCACTTTCCGATCAACTACACCATGCCGGACTATGTGGGCATTGTAAATGCCACCATGGTGGACTTTGCATCGCCGCCGTTCACCACCTACTTTGAGCACAAGCTGGAGGGCGAGATGCTGGCCAGACTGCTAGGATTTGTGCGCCCGCAGCATCAGTGGAACAACTCGGCCATTCAGGTGTGCACCAGCTACTCCTCGGCCGTGCTGCGCGCTGGCCTGGGTCTGAATCTCGATGAGCTGGTGAATGTGACCACGCAGAGCTCGAACCAGAGCTACTGCAGCAACGTCCAGCTGCCCACCACGGAGCAGCCATTCCTCATTGACTTCCAGGCGCGGCGACGCATTGGCGGGAATGGTAATGGTAACTACAATGCCTACCAGAAGACCAAGATGGAGCTCCAGCACCTGCACAACGGACAGCTGAACGCCTTCACGTTCGAGTACCTGGAGCCCTACTACTCCGGCGACTGCACCCAGTATGGCAACTGCCTGCATTGCCTCACGGATGCCTCCTGTGCCTGGTGCCCGCTCACCGGGCGATGCCACCTGCGATCCGTGAACGAGACTGAGGTGTGCCGCGAGGAGGAACCACTGGTGGGCCACCACAATCACTGGTCTTACCTGATCAGCCAGCCGAGTCAGTGCTCCAACTGCACGAACTATGTGAGCTGCGAGGCCTGTGCCAAGAGTGGCGAGTGCGAGTGGTGGACAGAGGATGCGCGTTGCGGAAGGATTGGCAAGACCAACAATAGCGTGCGAGCTGTGGAGCAGTGTCCCAGGTCGTGCCGGGAGCGACAGGGCTGCCAAGAGTGTCTGGGCGAGCGCGGACGATGCGTGTGGTGTGAGGCCAGCTCGCAGTGTTTCAGCTTCTCGGTGTACACCAGTGAGTATCAGTTCGGGATGTGTCGCGAGTGGATGGATCAGGTGGTGAGTCGGCAGACGCAGGAGCATGCCGCCGATCAGAAGCTGCTCCAGCAGCCCCTGCAACTGCAACTCCAGCAGCAGCAGCAGTGCAAGTCCTGCGAGCAGCATCGCAACTGCTCCTCCTGCCTGCGCACCCTGAGCTGTGGCTGGTGCTTCGATCGCGACAATCCCATCGAGGGCATCTGCATGCAGGGCGACTTCAGCTACAGTGCCGGCAACTGCTCCCTCGCCCTGAACAGCACCTCCCATCACGATGCCGAGTGGGCGTACGCCCAGTGCCCGGATGTGGACGAGTGTGGACTGGGCCTGCACGATTGCCACAAGGAGGCCAAGTGCACCAACACCCAGGGCAGCTACAATTGTCACTGTCGGCGGGGCTACACTGGTGATGGTAAGTTCAGCTGCGTGCGCACCTGCTACGAGATGTGCCAGAACGGAAACTGCTCCGGGCCGCCGGATTATACGTGCAACTGTGCCCTGGGCTGGACAGGAGCAGACTGTGGCCTGAGCTGTGGCTGCAACAATCACTCGACCTGCCTGGAGCGGTTGGGGAAGTGTGACCAGTGCCAGTCGTGGACGGAGGGCGAAAAGTGCGAGAACTGCCGCCAAGGGAGCTACGGTAATGCCACAGCTCCGCATGGCTGCCATCCGTGCGAGTGCAATGGCCATGGCAACCAGGATCTGGGCATCTGCAATGTGATCAACGGCGAGTGCTACTGCAAGGACAACACGCAGGGCCTCAAGTGTGATCTGTGTGCCGCCGGCTACTATGGGGATCCGCGGGATGGCGGGCAATGCTACTACCAATGCGAATCGCGCGGCATACTCACGAATATTGGCAAGAGTGCCATTGGCTCGTACCAGTCGTACCGCTCGCCCTGGGGCGCCAGTCTGGAGGTGAAGGAGTGCCTGTGGATACTGCAACCGAAGACCCTGCAGGCGGAGAAGTCGCTCCTGCAGCTGGAGTTCCAGTGGCAGAGCCTGGCCATGGACTGTGATGAGAATGCCGTCTATATATACGACAGTCTGCCCAATCTGACGGGTGCCACGCAGCAAAATCAACTGCTGGCGGTGGTCTGTGCTCCCTACAGCTCGGCCAGGATCATTGAGGCCCGCTCCAGCCATGTCACGGTCCACTACAAGCAGGGCAGTGAGCGGCGACACTTTGGATTCAATGCTTTGTATTCCGTGAAGAACTGTGTGGCCGGGAGCTGTGTGTCGCCGCACATCTGCGATGACCAGCTGAGGTGCGTCTGTCCCGCCGGCTATGTGGGCGCCCGCTGCGAGATCGAGATCTGTCCGAGCAACTGCAATGCCAAGCGCATGCAGGGATACTGCGACACGGAGTACGGCCGCTGCATCTGCAGCAATGCCAATTACGCTGGAGCGGATTGCGGGACCTTGGTGCAGCGCAGCCACCTGGTGCTGACGGAACTCTTCAATACGCAGCTGCTGAGCGAGAGTCTGGATCATCTGAAGAAGACAATACCGCGCTTTGGACACTCGGTGAATGCGGATCGCAGGGGTTCGCTCTGGATGTTCGGTGGGTATTCCCCAAACCATGGCCCGCTCAATGATTTCCGGCAATTTGACACCAAGAACGGCACCTGGCTGCAGGTCACAGTGGAATCCTCGACCCCCGAGGATCGTATGCCACTCGGGCGGTACTTCCATGCCTCGGAGATCTACGTGAAGAAGCAGATTATCTACATCTTTGGCGGGATCAGTGCAAACTCGCAGCTCCTGAATGACTTCTGGATGTTTTCGATACAGAATCAACGCTGGAGTCAGATCAAGGTGGAGATGGAGTCGAGTGGTGACCAGGTGGAGGTGCCGCCTCCCTTGGCGGGACATACGCTCACCCACCTGCGCTACCAGGAGCACGAGTCACTGTTCCTGCTCGGCGGATTGACCCTGAATAAGTCGCGACCTCTGGAACTGTGGGAGTTCAATCTGGACACGGGTCGCTGGCAGCAGCTGGCGGCTGTGGGTGCCCGAATGCCTGTGCTCTATGGCCACAGTACGGTCTACCATCCGGAGACGAACAGTGTCTATCTGTTTGGTGGCTATTCCACGGAACCGCAGAACAATCTGTACGCCTTGGATCTGCAGAAGCTCAGCTGGACCGAGCTGCCCAGCTTCAAGGAACTCAACTCTCCGGCCTCCCTGCTGCCTCGAGCTCGCTACTTCCACTCTGCCGTAAGCACGGAGCACTACATGATCCTCTATGGCGGCCGGACGCAGCCCTACAATGGCTCCGATCTCCTCATTGCCTACGTGTATGCCTGCAACCAGTGGGTGCGCTTGACGGACGATGTGGAGCTCATAGGGCGCCTGCCCGCCTCCAGTTATGCCGAGGACATGGCCATCGATCCGGATACGGGTGTGATCTTCGTCATCGGCGGCTGGGATGGCAGCTCCACGCACAGTCATGTGACCAGGATAGCGCTGCCCGACGACATCTGCCAGCTGTGGAGCAGCGGCAAGTACCAGTGCCGCCACTACATGGGCTGCAGCTACTGCACCATCCAGAACACCTACAGCTACAGCAGCCACTGCTTCAGCCATGGACGCACGCCCTGTGCCAATCACAACGGCACGCTGGTGGTGAACAATGGAGCCGCCTGCACGGACGAGTGGATGGCCAGCAGGAACTGCTCGAGCTTCGCCACCTGTGGCGCCTGCTTGGCCGCCTGGCCCACACACCAGGAGGTGGCGCCCGTCTGCCAGTGGTGCGACGAGTGCGGCATCCGTGGGAGATGCGTTCCCTCCGGCGTGGACTGCGGCTGGCGCAGTGCCTGGTGCACCAAGGAACTGAGCGTGGGTGTCCTGGGCCTATGTCCCCTGCCCCAGTGCCACCAACTGAGCTGCGAGAGCTGCATGCTCCAGCCGCAGTGCAACTGGGCCCGGAACGAGCTGGGCACCGTGGAGTGCATAGCCCGGGAGCTGGTGGAGAAGAACCAGTACAAGCTGGTGGAGAGCTGTCCCCCGCCCTGCCACAGCCACACGAACTGCAGCAGCTGCCTGAGCCAAACGCCCACGCAGGATCGTCAGGACTGCAAGTGGTCCACCATGCTGAACTCGTGCCTGACGCCCAGCTCCCAGCCCCTGTTCTGCGCCGGCGGCGTGTGTGGCCTGGTGCTGGAGGCCAGCGAGCTGGAACGTTGCCCGGAACCCTGTCACGTGTACACGCGCTGCTCCAGCTGCCTGGAGCACGCTCACTGCGGCTGGTGTGCCCGCGAGGGTCATAACGGGGACGGCATATGCACAGAGGGCGCCCTGGAGCACAAGCAGGAGCATCCCTCGGGCTCGACATGCGACATTATATACTCCAGCTGGCGCAACGACTCACAGTTGACCCATGCGGATGTCGTGTCCTGGCACTACGTGTCCTGTCCGCTGGAGAACGAGTGCATCAATGGCCATCACAACTGTGATGCTGTGTCGGAGCAGTGCATCGACCTGGACACCGCTGTGGGCTACGAGTGCGTCTGCGCCGACGGCTATCGCTCGGAGCGCGGCACCTGCCTGCCCGTGTGCAGTCAGGGCTGCGTCCGCGGCAACTGCGTGAGTCCGGATCAGTGTCAGTGCGACTTTGGCTATGTGGGCGCCAACTGCAGCATCCAGTGTCTGTGCAACGGGCACTCCAACTGCGAGTCCAGCAGCCGGCTGGACATATGCCTGAAGTGCCACAACAACACGATGGGCGAGCAGTGCGAGAAGTGCCAGCCGCTCTTCGTGGGCAATCCCCGCGAGGGCCATGCCTGCCAGCCATGCCTGGACTATTGCCACGGCCACAGCGATGTTTGTGTGGCTTATGACGCAGATCCGGCGGTTTTCAACATGACACGCTCGGAGCTGGAAAGGATTCTGCCTGAGGGCCCGGCGCATAATGCCACGTGCCTGAAGTGCGGCAATCACACGGACGGCGATCGCTGTGACAGCTGCCTGAGAGGCTACTTCCGCGGCAGCGACGACCTGCACAAGGAGTGCCGGCCCTGCCAGTGCCATGGCCATGGCAACGTCTGCGATCCGGTCACCGGGGAGAAGTGCAATTGCGCCAACAACACGGAAAGCGATGCCACCTGCACTGCCGGTGGCGGCAAGAACTCGGCGCAGCTCTGCTGGATGGTTCAGTGCTCCAAGTGCCGTGACTCCTATGCCGGCAATCCCACCGATGGTCATCAGTGCTACAAGCAGATCACCGTCGAGTCGCGCATGTGCTTCGATGCCAAGCCCATAGGTGAGTGCTAAAGATTCCAAGTGATTAGTTCACCTACTTCCCTAAGGTTCCAAGCTGCATGAGAAAACTGGAAGGAGTTCCTTGCTTTAGAACTCCCAACTGGGTCTAGTCGCAACTCATTAAGCACTATAATTCCCAAGTGGGAGGTCGGTCAGCAAATGGTTACTGATAACAGACTTTTACTGTGTCTAGAAAAAGCTGTTTTGACTTGATTTTTAGTTAGCATAAAGTTGTTTAAATTCTTGCAGAGTATATTAATTTTGAAAAGAAGTTTGCAACGCAATGTGGGAAGCTTCTCTGACCCCATAAGGAATTTTTGATTAGTATCACCAGATTAGCCGATCTTGCCATGTCCTTCTGTCTGTCCGTTGTTTGTCCGTTATCTGTCCGTCTGTGTGTTGTCTGTCCGTTACTTTAAACACTAGTCTCACTTTTCGAGCTATCGGTTTTTATTGCAGTTAGTATCTATGTCGGAATGAACGAAAATTTTAGTTAAGTGTTTACCAAACTTGAGGTCTTAAGTTCGGTTTAATTATTTATAGACACCACTATATGTTTGATCAAGCCCACAGATCCTTTGTAAGCGAGGTATCTTTGGACACCTGTTTCGATCAGAACCATTGATCTCATCAGGAAAGTTTCTCTTACTGATCGAACTCCAGCGAACTCTGGCGCCTATTTACCCAAGAGATTCTGGAATACAGACTTGTGAATTGCCGTGGTCCCTTGCTTTAAATTTGAGATGTTATCTCAATCCGATCACTGTATCTTATAGCTGTCATAGGAACAATTGACCCGAATCACAATTTGTTGTTGTTTTTAAAGATATCGACTTTTTTTATCTTATTATATCGATACATTTTCAATTTCATCCTATATCTTATAGTTGCCATATAAAAGATCTCCCCAAATTAGCAGAATTATAATTACCTGCAAGGGTATATGAACTTTTGCTGCCCAAAGATATCCTCCTTTCTAGTCTGTTTATAAAATACTTTTCCTTTCTAAGTAAACTAATTAATGAACCATCTATTTATGCCACAGAGGAGTGCAAATCGAAGCCAGCTGCCCTGAAGCCTGGCCAGACCGTGTTCTTTGTGATCCAGCCGCGCTTCATGAACGTGGACATTCGCATTATCATCGACGTGACGCAGGGCGAGTTGGACGTGTTTATGTCGCCGCAGGACGACTCCTTTATAGTGGAAACAAACGAGACGACCGGCTATCATGAGATCTTCCTGGACAATCGCTACAATTGGGGTCCGAAGATGAAGCGAGAGAATCCGCTAAACGTGGCCTTGCCGCGACACGACAATGCCACAATTCAGAAGCTATTTGCCCCCGAGCGTCGCATTGGCGGCGGCGGCCTGGGAGGAGGCGGAGGTGAGAGAATCGGAGCCAATACGTACTACGTGCCGCAGTTGCAGGACTGCAAGAGTCATGGGGGTCACAACTTCATAGTGAAGGATCAGTACGCCAAGGATCTGAGCACGCATGTGACCCTCAACCATTGCAATACGCTGCTGCGCCTGTTCGGGCTCAAGAATCGCCTGGTGCTCACCCTGCCCCAGCATGCCCACAATCTGAGCGCCACCCGCTTCTTTATCGCTCTGCGGGCCAGCTCGGGGCCAGAGCCCAGCTACGGCTCGGTGGTGTTCCGGCAGGATCAGCTGCACATCGATTTGTTTGTGTTCTTCTCAGTGTTCTTCTCCTGCTTTTTCCTCTTCCTCGCCGTCTGTGTGATCGTCTGGAAGGTGAAGCAGGCGGCGGACCTGAGAAGAGCCCGGCGGCAACATGTGGTGGAGATGCTGCATTTGGCCAAGCGCCCGTTTGCCCAGATCTTCCTGGCGTCGGGCAGCCTGGATGTAGACAGTCCACATCCGACCTCTTCCTCCTCCTCCTCCTCGGCGTCGTCGGCCCGTGCCATGCGACAGCGTGCTCGCCAGGCGCTGCTTCTGCAGGAGCAGGGAGTCGGTGACTCGCATCCCATTATGATGCATCATCACTCGCATCGACGCCAGAGTTCGCACATCATGCTGGTGGCCATCGAACCGACCTGCGACAACCTGGCAGCTGTGGGCACGGTGTTCATCAGCCTGCCGGGTCGATCGCGAGCTCCCCTGAGCATTGCCCTGGGCTCTACCCTCATTTCCTACTCCCGACAATATCCCCTGAATGCCCGGCACTTTATGCGTGCCCAGAGGGCTCAGCATGTAGCCAACCATCCGGCATAAATCCCGAATCTCTATGTGAAACGAACGAACAAACCGAAAATGTGTGTAGTAGTAGCCAATGTCTAGGACACCTAGCAGCGAGCCTAGGAAACGAAATATCTGTCAGTGCATGCATTTATGTATCGCGTACATAAAGACATTAGCCTAAGGATCGGTGTATATGTATAGTTTAGGTAATTGTTGTACATAAACGTTTAGATAACGCAAAGTTTACACTTATCAAAAGGATAAACATACAGGAAAAGGATAAATATTAGATGTTTAAGCTAAGCATACATACTATAGTGGAATATTGGGTCTCGAATGAGCAGGAAAAAGCATTCACATAACTTAAGGAGCTGGCCATATATTACGTAGTCACTATTCTGATGATTTTCGACACCCGCCCACCCTATATAATCAAGAATGAACCTTCTCTATGATTTCTTAATCATAATAACAAATTTTCCTTAAAAATCATTCTCCTAGTTCCTTTTTCTCCATAATCCCCCCTAGGTGATCGCGTAATATATGGACAGTCCCACACATATATACAGAATAACTTTTCGGACTGATTTTTATGAAATTTCATCACTCTCTAATAGTATATGTGTGTAATTTAATATTGATTTGATCTAAGTAAGAGGAGAAACAACCAAGTGAAAAGACAAGCTCAAGCTATATAGCAAAAAAAAAGAAGGGAATTCGAAAGCGCAGTGAAATATATTTAAGAACGTCAATTTGAACGCGCGAGCAAAGCCATAACGAACAAATAACAAAGAAATCAAGAAATACGTATTATTATAAACTATATACTAAATGTGTCATAGCATCTACTCCACATACATAGATGTTGGTTATGGTTATGTGTGTCTCTCTGTCGCTCGACTAGGTTTCCTTTCTTGACACATACAAATATGTATGTGCGATATACGATACGGCATATGATTTGAATTCTCGCGTACCTTAGTAATATTCTTATATTGTATAAAGTATTATTGATATTCCTTCCCGGGTTGGTGGTTAGCATTTGCTCAATTAGTTAGTTAGTTGCTCTCTACTGCTGCGCACTCTAACGCACACACCTATGTACCTACACACACTATTTTAAGAAGAACAAACAAGCAAGCAAACAAACAAACAAACAAACTATCTGTATCTGTACGTACTATCCAGTTTTTTACACACTTGTTATGTTTACACACACAAAAGAGCACTTGCAGATGCTTTAAAGACACAAAACAAACGAACAAAATCCTACATACTCTCTCTTTCCTATGACAACACACTCAGCAACAAACAAACAAGCAAACAAACGACAAATACACTAATCTCAGTAACCAAAAGGTTGTAACCAATTCTCACTATGTCGCTTTAGTTTAGAACTCTACTCTCCCTCCCTTTACACGTGATACTACTAAAGACGCTAAGAACTACTAAGATGAGTAACGGAGCATACATTTGAATTGCCATATGCAAGCAATTTTTCTGTTTCTAAAAGAAATTGCGCTCTCTCCGTTCTCACAAAGTTGCGAGCGTAAAAATCTAAAAATAGAATGCGCTCCCATGTGTGCGTATTGATGTAGAATGCGTGAGAATACGCAACCCGCTCTAGTGCGCTCTCTTTCTGCCTCTATGGCAATAGAGCCTGTACCCAGCGTTGGCTACAGCAAAACAAAATCGTATGACGTTCGACATCTTAGTAAATAAAGCATCTTTGGTACTACCTGCTCACTCTTTGTGTATATTTTGAGTTTACATGATTAGCTAAATTTTTAGAACTGATGTACATTTAGAAATTATACAAAAATCGTCCCATTTTGCAATATATATTTATGGTTATTATTTTATTCTATTATTTTGTTTACTTGTGTTTGCAACAACGATGCAACTATGATAATTATGATAATTAAATAAATAAACACGCCGGAATTATTTAAATTCATTGTGCAAACGAATAATTTTTATTGATTTAATAGTTTTAGGTGATAAATATATATATATATTAGATATATTAAGCAAGGGCCTAGTCGGTTGGGATCAACGATAGCGTCGTGTTTTAACTAGAGCTCGTGCTTGAAGGCAGGGCAGCGAGGATCCCCTCGATGAAGCTGTCCGGCTGCTCAATGAGATGCAGAAGACCTGAAGGGGAGTAGACAAGAATCAAGTTAGAACAAGGACATGGAATAAAGCCTGAGGAAACCCACCTGCCACATCGCAGAATTCGCCAAAGGAGGTGCAGGGCAGGAACTCATCGGTCAGCGTCTTGAGGATGTTGTCCGTCGACTTCAGCATAGCCTCGTCGTTCTTGCGCAGATAGTCAAACAGCGAGATGGGCCAGTCCTCCTCCTTGGGCACGGCCACGGTGTTGAATAGGTCGTTGTAGATCAGGTCCACCAGCGCCCACATCATGAGGAACGGCTTGTACACACTGTAGTCCTTGGCCTGGCGATCCGCCGGCGACAACAGCGCCTTGCACAGCACCGAGGGCGAGATGTGGCGGGCCTGCGCCACCGCCAGCAGGCGCTTCAGATGCGCCAGCTTGTGCTTGTTCCACATCTCGCGACTGTGCAGCGACAGCGAGACGGTGGCCATGTACAGCGGTCCGTCCACCTCGTAGCCACACTCCAGCCACTTCTCACTGGGCTCCGCCTGCAAGTACGCTAGCAGCGTCTTGCTGTCCCTGGCCGCCGAGCGGGACGAGAGCAGCAGGTAGACGGCGTAGAAGAGCAGGTAGGGCACAAAGTGCATGTTCGACTGCGGCCCACCGCCGCCGGCATCGTCGTGGAAGCTGCGCTCCCAGGCGAACCGCACCAGCAGCAGCTTAAGGTCATGCACGCTGCTCGTGTAGCAGATGTCGCAGCGCTGGGTGCTCTCCTGCATGTAGCTGCTGTGCCGGGTCATGCAGCCAGAGAAGGCTGTCTCCCCGACGGCGGGGCCCCAAAGGGGCAGCAGGCCATTGCACCTGGTGTTGGCATTCTGCAGACTCGCCCGCTCCCACTCGTCGCGGCCGCGCGTCAGGCGTATGGCCGAGGTGTGACAGTCCACATGCACCACATTGAAGTGGGTGACGGTGGTGTAGCCAATGGACTTGCGCGACTTCAGCTCGAACTCCTCCACATTGCAGCGCTTGGTGAACGTGTAGATGCCCAGCACCTTCTCCGGCTGGCAGGCGTAGCCCTCGCGGCAAATGAAGCACGTGAGGCCCGTCTCGTCGCGCAGCTTCTCGATCTTCTGCAGAATCGAGCCCTTGGCCGTCACCTGACCCTTCTCGTTGGTGCGCATTCCGAGTGCGTCCAGCTGCTTCTCGCGCGTGGCCATGGCCAATCGCTTCTTCTCCGCCCTGGTGAAGTCCCGCACCTGCTGCACCCTCGCCGCCGTCGCGGCATCCGTGGAGAGCGCCTCCAGGAGGTTCTCGGCCAGACTGCCCACATGCTCGTCGCTGGACACTTGCTCTAGGCGATGAATAATGGGTATAATGTCCTTGCTGATGGCCACCTGGGTGGCCTCGTGGTGATTCGAGAGGCCGGTAAGGAAGCGGAGTATGTACTTCAAGCTGGGACGCGAAATGAACTCCTTCAGCTCGTCGGAGTCGGTGCGCAGGAGAGTAGGCTTGACGCAGGGCGCATGCTCGGTGATGTAGGCCAGCGATCGCTCCACAATGCCCAGGCTCACGATGTAGTCCTTGAGGGTGCCGCCAATGCAGTTGTGCTCGATTTGATTGGTCAGCACACAGAAGAGCTCCAGCTTGAACTCTTCCTCGGGCGTTCGGTCCTTGTCGAAGCGCTGGAAGCTCAAGGTGTTCTGAAAGGAGGGGAGAAATTGGATCTTTAATTAACCCCACTGCACTAGGATTCCCTGTGGGTTTCACTCACCCTAAAGTGTTCGCAGAGCAGAGCCATCTTCACCTCATTGCCATAGACCAAGGCGGCCAGGACACGAATGAGATGACGCAGCACCGACGGGTTATTCCGCACATTAGGGCAGTCCGTGCACGAGATCAAAGCCGTGACATACTCGGGCCCACCAAAGGTGAGGGAGAACTGCAGGAAGGAGTCCAACGTATCGCTGGCCGCCTTCGACAGGATCGTCTCCATGATCTCCAGCAGCTGCTCCGTGACCGCCGACTGGATCGAATCGTTCTCCGACTGCAGGCACATCTGCAGCACCTTCAACAGCGTGTTGATGGCACCCACTTCGGGCTGGCACAGCACCTCCTGGCAGCGACGCACCTTCACACAGATGAGGAACAGCTTGAGCAGCACCTGGATGAGCTCGCGATTGCGCGAGATGCGCTGCAGGCTGCCAATGCGATCGAGCATCACCCGCAGCCCGTTGCAGTCGGCCAGGACATTGGCCATGCGGTACAGCTGCTCGGTGTCCACCTGCTCCTGGCTCTTGTTGTTCAGCGTCTCCACAAACTCCTCGGTGGCATCGCCCAGCAAGCCACGCATGCGATACACAATCCGCATGGCATCCCGATCGCCGCCCTCGGCCAGCCACACCTTCTTGTACACATCCTTGACGGGCAGATCCAGGCTAATGATCTTGTTGTTCACCAGCAGCTCCATCCCGTTGTCGTCCTCCAGCAGGGCGATCAGCTCGCAGTCCGTGCAGATCTTGTTCTTGACGTCCCGCATCAGGGGTCCCAGGCCCATTTCGCTGGAGGGATAGGGGTTGCCCAGCATGCGGCCCTGCAGGAAGTCCTCCTGCTGCGGATCCTTCTCCAGCGTCATGTAGAACTCGCTCTCGTCATGCTCCTCGGGATGTATGATGGAGTAGAGGCGCTCGAAGATGAACACCGGCGTCTTGATGTCATTCATGCGCGTCTTCTCCACGGTATCGATGAGTATCTCCATAAAGGCGCGCGTCTCCTCCTCCGTGCCCGTGGTCATGTCCTCCAGCATCTCGAGCAGCTTCTCCTGGGCGTCGTCAATGAGCCGCGTGCGCTGCACCACCAGGCTGCGCAGGGCGAGATAGCTCTCGAGCACGGGCCCCAGCATGCGCGTCTTGTAGGTCCTGCGTATGTTGGGGCACTCGAGGAGCAGCCACAGCAGCTCCACGTACTGGCGCAGGGCATAGCCCAGCGAGAGGTCCGAGGACAGCGAGTTCTCCTCCATGCGATGCACCTTGCTTATCTCAATCGCCAGCAGCTGGGATATCTGGCCGAGGACTCCCCGCAGCACCAGATACTGCAGCCACGGCTGCTCCGTGGCCATGCTCTTGTAGAGCATCAAGTACTCGGCACTGGCCTCGCCCGCCTCGCCCACATGCTTCAGGAACGAGGTGAGCATGTTCAGGGTCTGTTGCCGCCGGTCGTTGGCTCTGCTCAGGCTGCTCAGCAGGGAGCAGGCCAGCTGGCGTCCGAACCGGGAGTTGGCATTGAACAGCAGGGGCTGGATCCACTTCGCATTGAACTGGAGCGGCCTGATCACGCGCTGCTTGTCCAGCACTCGCTCCCGCCACCGCTTGCCAAACTTCTCCATGAGGAAGGTGGCCCGCACCTCGCGCCTGCTCTTGGGCGGTGCCTCTGGAGCTGCTGCTGCTGCTGCTGTCTGTGTCGCTGCTGTTGCCGCCTGCTCCTTGGCGTTCTTCTGCTTGCCCTGACTCGGATTCCTCGGCATCCGGCTGCTCCAGGCCGTGTACTCGTGATTCTTGTCCGACCTGAGCCACGCACGGTAGTCCACAGTGTTGCCCTCGAGCAGCTTTAGGCTGCACAGATCGGCGGTGGCCACCGCCTTCTGCTGGTTGGGCTTGCTGCTGGGGAGCACCGGGCAGATGAGATTCTGCATGATGCGCAGGCAGGGATGCAGCACCGAAGTCACCGGGCCACGGGGCAGCCGGCAGTTGCTGATGAACAGCTCAAAGATCACTTTGAGCTTGTATTCCCAGCACACATCGTCCTGGCCGAGCAGCACCTCCAGCAGCGTCATCTCTTGATGCACCGCAGCCTCCAGGCTGATCAGCGGTATTGAACCCATCAACGCATTCTTCACCCGAGCCGTCACCAGCTGCAGCAGATGCATGCAGGCCTCGGCATTGTCCTTGGTCAGCACCACCAACAGGTTCCGCACTTCCTCCTGAATTTGCGGCGTTCCGCGACGCAAATTGTGCTCGGCCAGCTCACTGACCAGTCCCTGACTATACAGGCCCACGCGACAGTCATAGTTGAAGGCCATGGCCCGCAACAGGGTCAGGCACTGCTCCGTGGAGGCCAGGGCACAGCCGTAGCAGCGATTTGTGGTGTGGCTGTCGGCGCCGGAGGAAGAGCCGGGATTCATGGGCGGCTGGTCCTGCTGCTGGCGATCGTAGGCCACCAGTTCGCTGGAAGGTGAAGGTGCAGTAAGTCCCTGTTTGGATGTAAATAAATGGAAAAACTTACCTCCGGCACGTCTTGACCTTCTGCACAATCTTGCTTAGCTCCTCGAAGCTGGTGCGCGACTCCACGCAATACTTCTGGGCCAGCAGCTGGATGATCTTGTTCACCTGCGAGGTGCTGTGCACGCTGGCCATATTGTCCTCCACCAGGCGATCGCTGCTCCTGTGCTCGGCCACCTTCTGTATGAGCAGCTCCAGCATCTGTTTGTTGGTCAGCAGCTGGCGGTATATCCGGTCCGCTCGCTCCAGGGAGCTGTGTATCAGGGACACAGTCTTCACCCGATCCTCGGCCGACTCAATGGGATCCACGGCACAGCAGACACGAGCGTACATGCTGAAATCGAACTTGGCATACTTGCAGAAGCCACACGAATGGCAGAGGAAGGGATCCTTCTCGTCGTAGTTGATGGCCCGACACTTGTGACACTGGAACACATTCTCGCCGCAATTACCACACACGCCCGGGTACGCTGGCACGGCTGCACTGCAGCGGGGACACTGCAGATTCTCGCTGGAACCGCTGACCGTTTCAAAGAAGTCCGCAAATTCGATCATCAGATTGCAGGCGGTGATGGGGAGCGGGAAATCGATCTTCAGTTCCGTTTGTGCCGACTGCAGGGACACGGAGCGTGCCTTGTGCCACAGTGCCGGACGATTCTTCAGCTCCACCACCGCCTGGACACTGCGATTGTTGTAGTACACATTGATGGTCCGCACCATCTTGGTGCGCTTCAGGTCCGCGATCCGCACAATCAGCTTGGAGATGGTGTGGCACTGCACCAGCTTGTAGATCATCGTCGTCGTGGTGTACTTCGAGTCCGACTTGACCGACGGCAGCTTAATGTTGGCCATCGGCACCTCTGGGTTGTTGCAGACCAGGCAGGGCTCCGATTCCAGGTAGTAACCATTCACTTGCAGTATGGACTCCAGGGTGGTGTAGATGGGAGCATTGGGATGCTTGCAGAGCAGTTCGTTTTGCTGCCGCAGCACGTCCACGGCCCGCGACACAAACTCCGGCAGACGATCCGTGATGCTGCGCGTGCTTAGGGTTAGGTAGCCCAGCAAATCCACAAACTGCGCCGTCCTCCGGCCATAGGTGGGCACCAGGGGCCACAGATTCCAGAAGATATTCAACAGCTTCTCGCGCTGCCGCTCGTTGGCATGCTCAAAGAGTCCGTTCACAAAGGAGTGGGCCTGCCACCGCAGCTGGTTGATGTTGTTCTCCAGCAAAAAGATCCGCACGAAGCGTATGATCAGGGCGTCGCTGGCGTACCTAAAGATCTGGTGCACAAATGTGCCACACTGGGCCGGATCGAACTTGGAGTAGTAGGCATCGGTGTCCTCGCTTTTCTCCCGATCACTGCGCGCCTTGCTCGAGGCGGATGACGACGAGGTCGAGGGCAGTGGCTGTGGCTGCTTTGAGCCATTGGTAGCAGCAGGCAGATTGCACACCGCCGCCTGCAGCAATTGGATAATAATGGGGGACACCCCATCGTCCAACTGATAGCAAGCGATCTCCATTAGCATGGCCAGAGCATCTTCGTGGACAACGCAGAACTTCTGCCAGTTGCCGGTGCGCATCTGGCTAATCTCCTGGCAGGTGCGCAGGTGTTCGGTGAGCTCCACCAGGGAGTCGTAGGTGAGCAGGGGAGGATTGGCATTGTACGGGGCGCCGGTCTGTAATAAATGTATAATTATAATCATCATAATCCTAATCACTACATTCCCTAAGCAAAGACTCACCTTGCTGCTGACAATGTTGCACACCCGCTTGACCACCCGGAAGTGTGCATCCAGGGAGTGTCCATCGCGATACATGCGGAACTTCTCCTTGCTGCCGCAAATGTACATAAGCAGCTTCCTCACCTGCCGCCGCAGCAGCGTGTTCAGATTGAGCATCATGTACTCGCACAGGGTGTAGGTCATGGACTCGCAGAAGCTACTATCATAAGTGTCCGGATGGGCGCTGCTCAGACGCAAAATCTGATACGGCAGACGCACAATGATCTCGGTCAGCAGTCCATCGTAGGACTCGAAGATGTCCGGGTAGTTCTTCAGGTAATTGTGCGGTATCAGAATGGAAATATCCGGTTTGGGGCCATGTTTAATGGGCTTCAGGAGCTGTACTCCCGTTCCAGAACCTCCGCCGCCGCTGCCGCCGCCATTCTGTGCTGCTTGTGCGGCACCCACACCGCCACCCGCGGCATAGGGATCACCCAATACCTTCTTCCAGTGCAGCAGCAAAGTGTTTAGTGCTTCCAAGGCGAACACAAAGGCCCCACTCTTGCTGAGCACATTCGCTGTGGTGCTGGCCACAAACGAAGTGTTGTCCTTGAATTGATGCGGTGGCGAAGTGGTGCCCGTCTGCTTGGACTTGGTCTTGCCCATCATCACGCCAAAGAGGGAGAGCAGGGCCAGGCGCACCTCATTGCCAGGGCACTTGGTTTCCATCTGGCAAGTACATAGATTCATTTAAATACAAGTATTTCCCAAGAAGTCGGAAGCCCAGAGCCATATGTTTACTCATTTTTCGTGCTGGACCTAGCGCTGAGTCCAGGCTCTCTAGGCAAAGAGCCAGAGAGAGAGAGAGGAGCGCTCTAGAGCCAGTCTCTATTTTGTAGTGTGTATTTTCACGCATTCTACATCTGTACGCACAAATGCAAGCGCATTCTATTTTTAGATTTTTACGCTCTCAACTTTGTGAGAGCGAAGAGAGCGCAATTTTCGTCAGAAACAGAAAAAATTGCTTGCATATGGTCGTTCCTGATCTTAGTAATTCTAGAGACTATGCCCAAACTTACCCTTGAAGCCGCTCCACGCTTGCCAATCTCCACATATTCCACGAGGGCGCTAAGCAGCTCTTGGAGCACTTGCTGATCTCGCTCATTGTTGCCATTAAGGTCGGTGGTCAGCATGAGTATCACCTGGATGAGTGGTATAGCCTGCAGGCCATTGCACAGATCAAAGGTGCCCAGGTGTTGGATGATGCTCTCCAGCACGGCGATTCTACAGGCAAAGAAACGCAGAATTATCCATCTTATCTCAAGATTAACCCCCTCTGTGTACTCACCTCAGATCATGCAGCTTGCTGAGCTTATCATCCTCGTTGATCTCGTTATCCTCACTGCTGCTCATGGCACTGAGGCCAGAGACGCCGCCGGAACAGGCCGCACCAGCGGGTCCTGGCTGCTCCTGGTCATCCTTGGTGGAACCCTGTCGCGGAGGCGAGGCATTGGCATGATCACCAAAGTTACTGCTTCTCGCCGATGTTCCGCCAATGCTCTCCACCCCACTGCCTCCGCTCTCCGAGCCGCCACTGCCAGCTGGTTCTGCGGGCGATGTACGCAATGTTGAGCCATCTGTGGCCACATTGGAGCCCTCGTCGTCATCAGAGCCGCCGGCAGAGACACTGGCCGTTGCGGCATTGACAGCCGCCGCCATGACAGCAGCCTGTCGAATGCCATTGGGAGCTCCTTCGAGCAGGGCCTGCAACGCAGTGCCATCTCCCTCATGCTGTTGGAGGCTCAAGGCAATGGCAATGTCCATGATGGCCTCGTCGTCGGCATCCTCGGGCAGGCCAAGCAGTCGCGGGAAGTTTCCGCCCATGAAGGCCTCGAGGTTCTCCAGCATCTGCTGCTGACCCACGGCTCCCGCACCAGCGACACCGCCGCCGCCTCCTCCCTCCGCGTCTGGATTGGGGTCGGGCAACGCACCACCGCCGCCAACTGCAGCATCGACGGCCACGGCCGCGGCCTCCTCGATGATGTCACTGGCCGCCGAGGCTGCCACCGCTTGCAGGGCCTGCATGGCGGAGGCGGAGGGCGTGGGCGTGGAGCAGGCGGGCGGTGTGACAATGGCCACCTTCCTTCGCTTCAATCGCGGACTCAGCAGCAGGATCAGCGCCTCCTTGGCACTGTGGCTAATCACGCTGGCATCGTGCTTGAGCAGATCGATGAAGTACTTGGTCATGCGACCCACCTGGCTGGGATCGGCCAGCGCCAAGCCGTACATAATCTCCACCAGGCAGTGGACAATGGTTTCCGCTTGGCACAGGCCACGCCGCACTATATTCGTGGGTTCATCCAGCGCCGGCGTGACCTTGTGCAGCTCCAGGACAAAGCCCATGATGGCGGGCACAATGTCGTAGTTGTTCTCCTGGCAGATCTTGGCCAGCGATTGGGGACGCGCATTGGCAATGCCACTCACCAGCAGGATCAGCCGGTAGAAGGCCTCCGGATCGATCTCCTGCAGAGATTCCAGCTTCTCGAGTTTCGGCTGCAGCGCCTGCAGCTCTCCGTGGACGAACTGCAGCAGCACACCATCCTTGTAGCTGTGATATGCCGCCCGGCTGCCATAGAGAGTGGCCAGCACGTAGCGGGCCTGCGTCTGGACTGGATTGGGCGTGGGCAGCAGCAGGAGGGCACTGGCAGTCTTCATGGCCTTCTGGCGCACGGGCGCCGGCACCGCAGAGCCCAGCAGGTTGAGGGCGCAGTCCATCACTTCCAGCAGATGATTCACCATCCGATCCAGCTGGGTGATGCAATTGAATCCCTCGCCAAAGTTGGCGCTGCTCGCCTGGGCCGAGGCCACGGCCGGCACACTGGAGCCCGGTGCCGTCACCTCCTCGGATTCGTCGGGCCAGCCCACCAGCTCCTTGGACTTGCCATAGACCTCTATGCAGTCCAGCAGGGTCACATGTTCGGGGTCCTGGGACTTGGCAAAGACTACCTTCAGCAGCTTGTCCGATTGGAACATCTCGTCGCGGGTTAGCGGTATGTCAAACCAGCGGGCACGCCTCACCGGCGTGGCCACAGTTCGTCCCAGGATGGTGACCGAGAGCGGGGCACGCTGCACATCCTGGGTGCCTATCAGCACCCTTATGCCCACGATAACCACATTGGGATCGTTGTTAATCACCTCCAGGGTGAAGCCATTGGCTCGCGTGCTGGCCACAAACATGCCCGTGGAGAAGAGGCGCGTCTTGAGCTTCTGCTTGTTGTAGATCTGGAGGAGATCGTTGCCCCCGAACTCCACATCGGCCAGCATGTTGCAGTGCTCGAAGAAGTCGATTGGGAACACGGGCAGTCCGCCGGCAGTCAGTTGCTTCTGCTGCTGGCTCGCCTTGCGATGGGCCGCCAGCTTGCCGGGACCAGCACTGGTCTTGGGCTTAGCAGTGCCTCCTCCGCTGCCTCCTCCTCCTTTAACCATCAGGGTGGATGAGTATAGCTGATTGCCAAAGGGTTGAACCTGCGGCGACAGCCAGTAGCTAGTGTGCTCCGGCTGGGCAGAGAAGATCCGCAGGCTTCCGTCCTCACAGAGCAGCAGCAGCGTGGTCTTCTCGACCCCTGCCACCGCATGGCGTATGCCCACCACGTCCATGATGCGCGACTTGGCCGACTGCGCCTTGATCTCCTGCAGGTAAATCCTTTCCGGCGTGAGCATCAGGATAATCGGATTATTCGATGTCTGCATGCTGGCGTACACCAATCCGGGATGTCCGGCCACCTCTGTCCACTGAACCAGCGGCTGGAGCGGTCCCTTCGAGGCCGACTTGCTGACAGAGTTGGTGTCCAGGTGGTAGATGCCCTTGACGCCCTCATTCACGTTCGTGAGCGGCGAGAAGAAGCTCCTGCCCGAGGAGTAGCTGTAGAAGAGCAGCTGCATGGTGTGCGAGTAGTAGATGGACACTCCACCGCCGCCCACCTGGCCGTTGACATCCTTGATGTGCTGGTGACTCAGCTCCAGCGTGTTCGTCACATAGAAGTCTCCCTGCACCGCCAGGCTCTGCTGATCCAGCTGCTGGGTGTATATGTATCCGGAGCTGGCAAAGCTCAGCATGTAGTACTGGCCATCCTGGTACATGAACGTGCAGTCACGGATCTTGCCCACGGCCACCAGGTAATAGTACTTGGGGCTGTACGAATCCACAGCCAGATCATAGATCTTCACATAATCAGAGGTGACAATGGCCAGGAGAGTCTGCGAACCGGGCAGCCACACAGCCTTCTTGATGTAGTTCCCGTTCTCCAGCTGGGGACTCACCACAATGTGCTCGTTGGTGCTGCCGCTGCTGGAGAAGGTGAGCACATGGCACTCCTTCAGGCCGCACACGGCCAGGCAATCCTCGTTGCAGGGATTGGCGGCCAGCGAGAGCACGGTGCAGGCAATGGGAGCGGAACTCAGCTGGGTGAGCGTCAGCTTCCGCTTGGAGGCATCTGCCTGCTTGAGCAGCGCCGAGAGCTGCAGAATGGTCACCTTGCCCTTCTCATGGGACACGGCCAACTGCTGACGACGTCCATGGGGCGAGGACAGGCAACAGAATGCCACGCGACGCACTACGCCCGAGGATATCAGGTGCTTGATGGTCTGACCCTGATCCCCCGAGTAGTTCATACGTACATTCTCGAAGGCTCCCTCCTGGGAGCCCAGGGTGGCGAACATCAGTTGATCCGTGACCTGGAAGCTCTGCTCCAGCTGATGCAGTCGCTCCAGCGCCGCCGTTGCCCTCTTGTGGCATCCCACAATGGAGTACAGGGTGCAGTTCTCCCGAATCGAGGGCAACAACAGATCAAAGTACTCCAGAAGGCAGCGGACAACCAGCAGCCACTGCTCCTGGTGCTGCAGGGTCTCTCGATACGGTTCCAAGAGCTTGCTCAGCACAGCTATCCTCTCGCTATTCAGCGAATCCTTGCGCGCTGCCGTCACTTGCTGCATCATGGCGGGCGGACTGCTCCTCTTCTTGCCCGCCAGCAGACTCATGTGCGAGGGCAGGTAGCTGGCCACGCCGGCCGAGTCCCGCACCTCGCCGCTGCCGAGGCGCCGGCTCAGCGCCTGACACGAGCCATCCTCCTTGGCGCCGCAGTCGCAGAAGAAGTTGCCGTACTTGGCATAGCTCACATCGTGCCCCTTGTGGCAGACGCGGGCGCACACGGAGCACACGCCCACCGTGTTGATCATGTTGCAGGTGTGGCAGTGGTACCAGTGCTGGTTCATGAACTCCTTCTGCGTCTGCGAGAAGGTGCAGAGCTTGTGGTTCAGCGTGTCCTCGTCGGAGTCGTTGTCCAGCAGCGAGTCCTGCTCCCCATCCTCGGCCAGCTCGTCGTACAGCTCGTCCATGTCGGCGGTCTGCAGCTCATCGTCCCACGGCGGCATGTGCTGCCGGCTGCCGCGATACCCGATGCTCTGCAGCAGTTCGCTGAGGTAGCGCAGCAGGGCGCTCACATTCTCCGCGTGCCTCAGCTGCTTGTCCGGCAGCTGCTGCTTCTCCAGCTCCAGCCACAGCACCGTGGTGTTAAACAGGGCCGCATGACCGCGGGCGGGTATGGCATCCGCCAGCGTAATCATTATCTGGAGCACGTCCGCAAAGTCACAGGCATCCTGGGGCGGCGATATCAAGGTCTGTCCCAGCTGCAGCAGGGCCTGGAACAGGGGCGGCGCTATCTGGGCCGCCTTGCTCTGATCCCTGACCAGGGACTTCACGAAGCTCAAGAGGAGAGCTCCATTCCGCTCGGTTCCGGTGTGCTCGCAGCAGGCTTGTGACGACTCCTCCGAGGCATTCGGCTGCGCTGCCTGCCACAGGCTCAGGATCTGCGAGGTGTTGGCAGCGCCTCCGGCTCCCGCGCCGCTCTCTCCACCGGCACCTCCGCCCGCTGCCATGCAATCGTAGTCTATCTCCATGGCATCCAGCTGATCCGAGATACTCGGCATGGCCGACACTGTGGCCATGTTCGTGGGCGTCTGGGCATTGCTGCTGGAGCTGCTGGAGGGCTGCATGATGCTGGTAAGCAGGCGGCACGTGGTGTCCATCGCCTCGGAGCTGCTCACATCTGTGCTGACGTTGGGTCCGTAGATTATGTGGGCCAACCAGAGCTTCAGCCGGGCCACATCCACGGTGGCCAGCTCGGCGAAGCACTCAACCAGATCCTCGTGCTGGAACTGGGAGTCCGCCTGCGTGGACTGCTGGAACAGGCGCTCCACGAACTGCAGCATCTTGCGCGCGTAGCTGACGGGCAGGCTGGTGCCCGTGAAGGAGAGCAGCAGGGTGGTGAGGCTGCCCGAGTGCTGATCCTTGAAGAACTGCCGCATGGCCTGCACCGCCGTCGGCTTCTCCAGCATCTTGATCATGGTCTTGAGCACCGCAAACAGCATGGACTCGTTGAACATGGCTCGCCCCTGGTCCAGAGGCGCTGCCCCTGCCGCTGGCTGGCGCAGATCGGCTGCGAAGTCCTTGAGCATGTGATAGCAATAGCCAATCATGTGCTCGTAGAGCAGCAGCTTCTGGGCCTCCAGCGTCAGGCCGCTGAGGATCTCGCGCAGGCACTGCTCGCTCTGTCCCTGCAGGTAATCGGTGCGCATGTCCAGCATGGAGGCGATGAGCAAGTCCTTTAGCTGCGACTCCACCTCCTTGTTGCTCTGCGAGCAATGGGGCAGCAGGAGCTCGAACAAGTGCAGGATGGACTTCAGGCAGTGCTTCAGAGTGTGTAGCGTGGAGTAGGTGGGTCCCCGTGTCAGCTCAGTAATGTGGGCATCGATCACGTTCAGGGTGTAGGGCTCCACGGGATACTGCTTGCCATCGAAGGCCGAATCATTGACCATCAGGCACTTGGGCCACTCGTTCGCAATCAGTTGCTTGTCCTCGTTGGGCAGGAGCTTCAGGAAGGCGGCATGCAGCTCCAACATAATCGCAGGCTTGTCGCTCACAATGGGCACAATCAGATTGAGCACTTGCTCTGGCGTTGAGCTGGACAACTGCTTCAGCATCTGGCCACGCACTATGGTCGAGAGCAGGCGGTAGGAGTGCATCAGCTTGAGCATCAGCTCGTTCACCAATTGGTTGTGCTTCTGCAGATCACTGGGCAGCTCGCCCTCTTCGTCCTGCTGGGCCTTCTCCTCGTCGATGGACTCGTTGGAGGAGTACACATCGGGATCGTTGCTTGAGGCTCCCGCTGTGGAGGACTGATCGCTGGAGATGTCATCGCTCTCCTTGCGACGTAACTTCAAGCCCTCCTTGTTGGCCCAGGCCACGGCCTGCATGTGGGCCACCAATGAGTCGAACAGGATAAGATCGGAGAGGCGGGGGGTACCTAAGAGAAGGGGAAACATAAAGGAACACTTATAGCTTATGTACTCCATGGGGTAAGGGCATATTCAAAGACACTAGAAGTGCTAAGACGCTAAACGCCATACGATTTTTTTGCACACGCATTTTTTGTTTAGGCTGTAGCAATGCAGCCTAATCCGTATGTACACACACTCACAGTCGTTGGCCGCCACTGTATACGGTTGCCATGGAGACTGAGAGAGTGAGCGGCTATACAGCGCGCTTTCCATGGCATAACTATAGTAGATAGCCTCATCAGCTCCGATGAGAACTCTAAATTTATTCAGAGACATGCGCTAGAAAGAGATAGCAAGCGAACAACAGCACAAATAAAGTCCTCCAAAGAGAGCAGTTCTCTCGACGAGGCTTCTGTAGTTACGCCATGCTCTCAACTTTGTCAGAGCGCGAGAGCTCACTCAAAAACTAAAAAATGGGCTCGCATATTGCAAATGAAATGTATGGTCGTTACTCATCTTAGTACTTCTAGGGTCTTTGGCGTAATCCTCTCTCTGAAACTCACCATTGCCGTTCATCTGCGTATTGAACGCGTCCACACCGAGTATGGTCTGCTTGAGGCTATACATTATATCGCCAGCTATATCGCCCACCTGCATCCACAGCGTCTCCGAGTACTGGGTGTACATGCCCTGCTTGATGAGGCTATTAACCACCAGATAATGCGAATTGGGCAGGGGACAGCGTATGCTCCAGATCAGCGAGTGCAAATTGGGCGCACGCTCCACCTTCAGCGACTCCACATGCGAGGTGGAGGGCGGCAGACCCAAAATCAGCTTCCAGGCAATGCTAAAGCAATACTGCATGGCACACAGATTCTGCATATTCGCCTCCTTGGCATCCTTGTCCTTCGTGAAGGCCGACATGTCGGCAATGGCCAGAATGTCAGTGAGGGCATCCACCAGCAGAGGATACTTGAGCTTGTCCGGTGTGCAGAGTATAAAGTTCCAGGCCAGGCCATCCAGCTTAAACTCCTGCGCCCAGTAGGGCTTCTCGGGATCGCCCATGACCAAAGTGTAGAAGGTGGGGCGAATGGCTGGAAACAAAGGGATTAGCCAGGTTTCATTTCCTCTCCAAGCGGTGCCCAGACTTACCCGATCCGTATTCCCCCGCCGACTTGCGGAACTTCTCCTCAATGTCCTGACGGAAATACGCGTTCAGCTTGGTTCGGCTGTTCAGCAAATCCGTGATCTTCTGCGCTCCCGGCATGCTGCTCACGCTGAACAGATTCCAGCGCACCTGGTCGAGCAGCTCGGGCGGGGCGTTGTACAGGTGCTTCATCAGATACTCCAGGAACAGCAGCAGCCGCGACAGCAGCATCATCTGGCTGTTCCGCACGGGTCGCTCGCCGCTGATGCCGCGGCAAACCTCCGCGCAGCGTATAACCCCGCCGGCGGTCAGCAGCAGGATGGACTTCTTTTGCATCAGGTTGAGCGAGTGGAACAGGAAGAGCAGCAGCTGGGCATGCTCGATGTTCAGATCCTCGTAGTCCGTGTCACTGGCGGCCGACCAATTGCAAACGCCCTCGACCAGGGTGTTGATGAGACGATGCCACACGGACAGGCAGGCGGCTTCCTTCTCCTGCGTGGGCTTCAGCAGCAGAATCTGCACGAGCACCGAGAGCGTGCTCGGGTAGACTTGCAGGGGCCAGGTGCTGGTATCCGTGGACCAGGGCGAGATGGACAAGTGCTGCAGCAGATTGGACTGCAGTTGCTCGGACAGCAGCGAGGTGGAGATCAGATTGTGGATGTAGCGACCGGCAGAGCCCGAGAATCGGATCATAGATGTTTGCCACTTCGTGGTGGCTGCTGAGGAGCCAGAACCGGAGCCGGCGGCCGCATTCGCGGCAGGAGCATTCCCCGACCCCTGATCGCCATCGTTTCGCATCACATCCCGGTCAAAGTCCTTGATTATGTTGGCCATCAGGAGCATCTGCTGATCACTGACGCCCGCCTTCACGTAGCGCTGCATGTAGGCGTGCTTATTGGCCAGGAATTCGTCCAGGAAGCAGAATATTTCCGCAGCCAAGTCCAGATATTCATGCGGCTCATCTAGCTTGGGGACCAGGGAGCTCTTCTGCTCTCCCCCGCCCCTCTCCTGGGCGGATGTATTAGCATTGTCGTCATGGGTTTCGGGGGAGAGCGTTTCCTTGAACCAGTGTCCCAGGTAGCTCTCGCTGTCGTCCTCCTCGGAGTTATCCGAGCACGACAGCGAGTCGTTGAAGTAGGTTGTGGAGTCCGAGTAGCTGATGGGCTCGCATTCGGCTCGATCCTTGGCCGAGGCTCGCCGCTGGGTGCAGGCCTTGCGATAGGCCACCGTGGCCAGGAAGGTGAAGAGCTGGTGCAGCGTGGTGGTGTTCAGCACCCGCACAATCCTTCCCAGCGAACTGTAGCTCTGCAGGATGTCAAATTGTGCCGGCTCTGGGAGCTCGGCGGTGTCGAGATTCGGTCCGCAGGCGGACTCAATCTTTAGGTCTTCAATCAACTCCAATAGCAGCTTGATGCTGTGGTTGGCAATGGCCGCATTGAGCTCCCCGAATCCCTGCTGCACCTTGAAGAGATTGACCCTGGCTATAGGTGTGCTTGGAGCTGCGCCCGCCTCGCTGCCAGACGACTTAGCCGCCGCCGCCGCCTTCGTTGCCGATGATTTCGATGAGCTGTCCGATGAGGTGCCACTTCCAGAGGCGCCCATGGCCCCCTGGATGCCACTGATGAGCAGCCAGCTGCCGTAGCACAGATGATTCTGGTACACATGTTGCCGGGCCGACGACTCGAACAGGTCTCCAATGCAGGAGTATATCTCCAGAGCCTTGCTCACAATGCTGCAGGCCTGCTCCTCAAAGTCGTCGTGATCCTTGCTGCTTTGTCCAGCACTTGAGCCGCCGCCTCCGCCGCTTCCCTGGCTGGTTGAAGCAGCACTCTGCTTCTGGGAGCTGCTGCTCGTCTGGCACATGCTGAGCACACTGGTGGTTATGGACACCAGCACAGCATTGTATAGCGCCGCAATGCCGCACATCGACAGCCGCTCAATGCGACTGGGAGTCAGCGGCTGCAGCACAATCAAAGCATGAGCCTGACTCAATATATTGAGATCGGTGAGCATGTGGTTCATGGTCGATTTGACGGTGGTGGCCTCCACTTGCGTGAGCGGCAGGTAGAGGGGCTTGCCGCCGTTAATGGTCTCCAGATACTTGGAGCGATAGCGATTAAGTATGGGTAGGCCCACACATACGTCCAGCAGGGTATCAACGCCGTTCTGCTCCTGGAAGAACTCCACATTGGCCGCCAGAAGTTGGTCCTGGAAAAAGAATTCAATTAATTAACTTTAAAGGAAAGTAAAATAAAGTTAAGTACGATGTTTTGCAGGGGCATTTTTTGTGCTGGGTCCAGGCTCACTTGGGAGAGAGCCAGAGAGAGCGCGCTCTTGAGTCAATCGCTCTCTTGTAGGTATACATCGGCAGCCGACGACTGTATGTGTGTACACGTATTCTCACGCATTCTACATCTATACGCACACATGCAAGCTCATTTTATTTTTAGATTTTTACGCTCTCAACTTTGGGAGAACGGAGAGAACGCGATTTTCATCAGAAACAGACAAAATTGCTTGCTTATGAAAATTCAAAAGTATGATCGTTACTCATCTTAGTAATTTTAGTGTTCAGTTGCATTCAAATAGCACTAAAGCTGAGAAATTAACTCAATTAAGAAGGAACTGACGGACAGACGGACATGGCTAGATCGATTTGGCTGTTGTTTAAGTATATATAAACTTGATAGGGTCGTAAATGATTTCATCACTACCTTGCAAACGTATGCCTAAGCTTATACCCCTTGCAAGGATATAAATATGTAATTCTAATTATTAACATTATTAAGCTCACAGTGCAATCGGTGACCTCCTCGCTGAGCGGCACCCAGGTCATCTTGCCCGGCTCTAGGGGAGCCAGTAGCTGCTGCAGGATCACCGATGACAGATCCGAACGCGAGCGCTTGATCTCCAACTTGGGCGACTCCTTGTCTGCATTGCTGCCCGTGACGCTGGACGAGCTGCTGCTGCTGCTGGGAAGCATGCTCTTCGAGGTGCTCGACTCCGGGTGCTTGCAGCTCTTCAGTACGGTAGCCACCGCATTGTAGTCGAACATGGCCGATGACATGGAGACATTCTCCCTGCCCTCGCAGAGCATCTTGAGGGCCACCAGTAGCCACTTGGTCTCGTACACGGAGACGCGGGGCAGCCGGTAGATGATGAAACGGATGAGCACCGCGGTAGCATCGTGCAGCTGGCAAATCTGCGTCTGGCAAACTGCAAACAAAGCAAAGAAACAATAAAAAATATACAACGACTGCAAACACACACATATACACATATGTATATATAAACATATATATAGCGAATCGGTGCGAGGGAATTACTCATAGATTGGCCATTTCTTGGCCAAAGCCAAGCAATGCCTTGTTGCTCGCACCGCTCACCGCTCACCGCTCCCTTCTCTTCACATCCCCTGATGAAAAATCATTAGGGGTGCTGCTGCTGCTGCTGGTGCACTTACTCGTCTTTATTTGCATAAGCTTGTCGGCCGCCAGAGCTGCAAAGGCCGTGTAAAACTGGGTGTAACTGCTTTCCTCGTCGAAAAAATCATGTTCGCTGCAGGAAAAACACAAAGGCACAACGTTAGTTGTTGAAAATTCAGAAATTGCTAAGTTTTTTGCAGTTTTGTCGCCGGGGCGGCCATATTTAATTTTGCAAGTCACTTTTTTTCGTGCACTTTATTTCTCACTGCGCCATTGGTGGGGGGGCGCAGTGAAAAAGTTCTTTTTGGGGATTTTCTCCGGCCTCTACTTACCAGCGTGTGATGGCTTTTAGTAGATTAACTACTTCGTTTTTGTTGAGGGCGCCCGTGCGGTTTTGTAGAAGGGCTTTTACCACGGAATTCCAATCGGTTCCGCCGCTGTGAGCCGACATTATTGTTGAAATATTGTCGTCAATTTGTCAGAAAGTACTCGGTCTACGCTTGCTAGTATGACCAGAGTGAAGTTGCCGAAAATATACCATCGACTCTGGGGGCAATACTATTTCGTATGAAATTGCAAATATTTAAAAATTAAATTGTAATGTGTATGCATTTAAGAACATGTGTAATATCCGGCTATATAGTTAATCTTTACGTTTTATAAAAATGTGCTTCAATAAATTCTTAAAAGTTTCCTTTAATTGAGTAAAATGGCAAAGCCTTCCAAGTGTCACTCTGAGAAGATCAGTCAGTAGATTAATATTTGGTGCTTGTGTAGTAAGCAGTGATTAATAATTTATAATTTAACAAATTTGGGTGTAAAATATATATATACCACTATGTTAAGCAACAAGTAATTTTTTCCAGTGCATCTTGCAATTGCCTAACGCATTAAAAATACCGCTCTGTCAAACCGGCAATTAACTGTATTCCAAATTTCGTAGGGCAACACTGGCCATATCGCGTGCTGTTTTGTTTATAATTTTTGGCCATGCAGTTTCACTTTAAAATTGCAGACGCTGAACGCGACAGGGACAATGTGGCGGCGACCAGCACAGCCGGCGTCAATCCGCATGCCGCCCTGCAGCCCCAGCAACCGGTGGCGCTGGTGGAGCCCAAGGATGCCCAGCACGAGATCAGACTGCAGTTAGTAGTGGGATGAGGCACCTTTGCTGACGACATCACTAGAGTCCCCGAATGAAATTGACCAATTTTGCTGATAATTTGCAGGAATATCGTGGCCACCTTCTCGGTGAACTGTGAACTGGACCTTAAGGCCATCAACTCGCGCACCCGGAACTCCGAGTACTCCCCCAAGCGCTTTCGGGGCGTGATCATGCGAATGCACGCGCCCCGCTGCACGGCTCTGATCTTCCGTACGGGCAAAATCATTTGTACGGGCGCCCGCAACGAGATCGAGGCGGATATTGGCTCCCGCAAATTCGCCCGCATCCTGCAGAAGCTGGGTTTTCCGGTCAAGTTCATGGACTATAAGCTGCAGAACATTGTGGCCACGGTGGACCTGCGTTTCCCCATCCGCCTGGAGAACCTCAACCAGGTGCACGGTCAGTTCAGTTCTTACGAACCCGAGATGTTTCCCGGCCTCATCTATCGCATGGTCAAGCCGCGTGTCGTGCTGCTGATCTTTGTCAACGGCAAGGTCGTCTTCACGGGCGCCAAGTCGCGCAAGGATATCATGGACTGCCTGGAGGCCATCTCTCCCATTCTGCTCAGCTTCCGCAAGACGTAGGACGATGTGTTGTTAGCTTTTAGTTTAGTTAGATTATATTAGGCCTTTTGCGAACAATTTGGGTGAGAGAGAGATGTGCATATTGTATTTGTTTTTTAAGGCAGCTAGTACCCTTAATTATTTAATTTTTAAACGATTTTTTAAAAAAGAAAATACAGTTTCCAATGCATTTATAACACGTTTCTTGAATTCTTGAAGCCCACGAGGTATTACCACGCATTGTTCGTGTTGTGCCTAGCGCTGGGTCCAGGGTAACTTGCCAGAGAGGCAGAAAGCGCTCCGTCGCTCTCTTGTATGTATACACGCATTCTACATCTGTACGCACACATGCATGCGCACTATATATTTAGATTTTTACGCTCTTAACATTGTGAAAGCTGAGAGAACGCAATTTTCGTCAGGAACAGAAAAATTGCTTGCGTATAACTCGTACCTCAATTAATAAAGAAACAGTAGCCATTTTGCAACAGAATTAACCCTTCTCCCACTTCCTTTATTAAAAACCCGATGACATAAACATTACTTTAGTTTATTTTCACGTTTCGTTCGTTACAAATGAAAAACACAAGTTGTTACCTTCATACAGAGATTCGATTCTTATGGATAAATGAGAGGGGGACGGACTCTACTACAGGCGAGGAGGAGGCGAGCTCCTCTCACGTCGTCTCTCCTCCAGCTTCATGTACATGGCTATGTGTGATTTGTATGCAAGGATATACAAACTATTTGTGGTTCGTGGTGGAAGGAAGGGGTTTAAGGGATAAAATACGTATAAAACTTACAGACTATGCAGATTCATTTTAGTTGCATAAATAAATTGGACGGTTCAAATATTCAACGTTTCTCGAGCTCCTTTTTTTCGTATAGAAATATCCAAGAGAGAGAGGCGATTTATAAGTATTATATAAAGTAGTTGTAAATTTCCTTTCGATATGCAAGATACATTTGCTAACGATTTCTAAAATCTATTAAAGGCATTTTGTGAAAGACACATTGGTTGTTTGTTTGTCGATTGTTGATTTTTCTCTCCTACTTGGAGCCCGCTCTATGATAGGGCATAAGGCATGCTTTACTTCTTCGTTCGATCCGACTTACAAGATACATTAATTAGGTGGCCACACACCATCCACATGCGGTGTGTGTGTGTGTGCAGCAGAATATTCTTTGTTCAGCAATTCAAATAATAATTAATTCACGTTTAACTGCTGCTGCTTTGTACATATTCTTCTCTTGATTATACAGCGTGGGTGCAAGGGTTTACAAAAACTAAGAATCAAAGCCAAAATGTTGACCAGCATTTTTTGGACGGAATGCAATTTCGTTGGCAAACTCAAATAAAAAGCTACAAAATCAAAAAACAAATAAAAACATAAAAACACACACAATACATGAACAAAAAAGAACTCTACAAATCCTAGCAATGTGTGTTTCGTGTGAATATTCCCTCTTCCTCCTCTATCTTTCCTATGTGAGCATGTGCAGCATGTTTAGGACCAGATGCGTGCGACTCCGCAGCAGGTAAATGAACACGCTGAAGAATAGCAGGGACATGGACATGGAGGCACGCCAGCCCATGTTGTAAATGGAGCAGTACGGGCACTGCGAGCTGCCGCACACCTCACAGATGTTCAGCAGATAGGTGGGCAGGGCATCGAATATGGATTCATTGAAGCGTTCTGTAATATATATACGAATATAAGAATACCTTCTCTTTATAGAAAATATATAAAAGTAGTCTTACCCGGCGCATAGTAGTCGTAGACGCGCACTGGCAGATAGCGAGACATATTGGCCACGGGGAACCAGCGTTCTATGGTGAAGTTCACGCAAATATCTTCTCGATCAAGCTGGGGAAGTAAAACTAGCATTAATCACCCTATTCTCTCAAGAGTAAACCTGATCTTACATAGTCAAAGTAGAAGACAATCTTGCGCTCTAGATACCGAGCCCTTCTCAGGTTCCGCACACGATTGCTGAGCACATAGCTGTCCAGTTTCTGTTGCTGTATCCAATAGCCAGTGGGTATGGCCACATCCAATACCGCCATGCCCGAGCGCTCCGATTCATTGCTGTTTATCCAACTGAAAAAAGCACAAGAAGATTATAATCCTGGCAAGCTTCAGCAGGGAATCCAGAAACACTCACTTTTGACAGGCCACATAGGAGATGTGCGACTGATTCCTGCCATGGAAGATGGCCTTGGTATGCAGCCCAAAGGCTGGCACAGGCGGCTTGGTCTGGAACTTCTCTATGTCCACATTGTACTGGACATGCATCTGCAGGATGGCATAACCAGCGCCCTTGGCCTGGACCTTGATGGTGCCCCAGGCATCAGGAATCTGCAAGGAAGAAAGGTTTTTGATTTTTATAAAGAAATCAAAGAAAGCGAGTGAGTTCTCACCTCGATGCTCTGCAGCTTGGCCAGATTCGTGTCATCGATGTGCAGTGTCTGTGTTTTGCCGCCCTGCGAGGAGGCCTCGATCTCCACCGTGAGCGCCGAAACCTCACGCAACCTCGACCGCACTGTGTACTCCACCAGAGCCTTGAGGGCCGCACTGGTATCCTGGGTGGAAGCCCAACCGCCATCGTTCAGGCGCTGTGAGTTCAGCCACCGCACAATGGGATCCACAAAGAACTCACGACGCGCCACATACACCAAGAGAGCATAGGCAGTGGTCTCGATGTTCAGCGAATCGTATTCGTACGGGAGCCGCGGCAGGGAGAACCACTTTTGGTTCTCCAGCTTGCGCGGCGGCTGCGGAATCTCCTGATTACCCCAGTACATAAAGTCACCAATGGTCCTGGCCTGGCGGCGCAGTATAGCGAATACCTCCTCGGCAATGGGTGAGTTACAGAGCTGTAGGGCATAGGCTGTGATGGCCACATCATAGGCCTGCGCCTGCCGCTTCAGGAAGTCCATATTCCGCTCAATGTAGGCCACCGCCCGCTGCGTGGCCAAAGCCACTCGAGAGCCCAGCGTGCCGGATATATCCTTTACTGTGGCCAGCGTGATGAGTACATGCGAGGTCAGGGTGATATTCTTGTCAAAGTTGGTGCGGTTCATCTTTCTGTCCGGCAGCCAGGTGACCTCGTAGAACGAGCCCTGCGGCGTCTGGTGCTGCAGGAGCCAGCGCATATTCTTCTCAATAATGGTGGCATCGATCCAAATGAAGTTCTCCCACTCGTAGAAGCTGGCCTCCTGGAACACACGCAGGCAGTAGCTGGTCAGCCAGACGGACGAGTCCGAGTTGTTCCAGTCAGAGCGGAAGAGCGAGAAGCTGCCGTCCTGTCGCATGAAGCTCAGCTGGCGCTGGTAGCCAATGTTCATGTGGTAGAAGGCGTTCTTCTCCAGCGTCTTGTTGCGCTGATTGATCAGACGCATGTACATGATGGTGTAGAGATTGGCGGCGAAGCTGAAGGCGTTCTGCTCGCCCGACTCCATGGGCAGGTACAGCAGGGAGCTGGCATTGACGGGCATGGTGGGGAAGATGGGACCCACCACATCGCCCACCACGGATATGCGGGCGCGGTTCGAGCCGTAGACAAAGTAACGATCCACCTGGTAGGGAATCTCCGGCGTCTGCGTGACATTCACATGCATGTACTCCAGCACATAGGCGCGATTCGAGAGATCCAGGAGCACGGACTGGTGACGGTACTGCGGCAGGCCGTCCGACTCCACATGGAGCCGCCGGATAATGGTGTCCGTGCCCAGCAGCGTGGCCACATGCAGGGTCACGTCCACATCGCCCAGGCGCTGGGGAACCACAGGCACATAGACCACCGTGGTGCCCTGGGCGTCCAGGTAGATGAAGAACTGATGCTCACCAAAGCTGGTCCTGGGATTGTAGGACCTCACAATGCCATCCTCCTCCACATGCACGAACTTGTAGTCCGGACTGCCGTGCAGCACCACAGTGGCCTCGATGGGCGTGGTCATGTAGTTGAATACGGTCACACGGATGCCCACCTGTTCGCCCTGCCTGCAGGCCTCCGGCATCTCCACGTTGATGAAGAAGGGCTGGACGCCCACGTACTCCAGCGCCTTGTTGATCATGCCAAAGCCCTTGGAGGGGCTAACGCTGAAGGCACTCACCATCCAGTAGGCGGGGCGATCGGGCACATCCACGTTGAAGATGTAGCGACCGTGCGGCCCGATGTTCACATCCCGCCAGAGCCAAACGTTCTCGTAGTGGCGGAGCACGCGGTTGAAGCGGTACTTACGGTAGGTGAGCAGCTCCGTGTCGTTCCGGATGTGGCAACCAATCTCGTCTGTACCATCGTCGCAATCGAACAGCCCATCGCACTTCTTCTCCAGCCGATAGCAGCGCCCACTCAGGCACTCGCCATAGCCCAGGGTGCGGTTACAGGTGTCCTGTCGGCGGGGCACATAACCATCCGTGAACACTATCAATCCGCTGTACTCGAAGGTCCTATTCGCATCGATGCCAAAGGAGGAGGCTGGGAAGTACACCAGCTCGTCGGGATTGCCCTCGTGCGAGTACCAAATGTGCTTGTACGTTCCATTGGTTTGCTCATCAAAATTCGACATCTTGGTGATGATCTTGGCGTAGGTGAGCTCATTGCCCGCCTGCATGGTGTAGAAGGCGCTGTCGATGCCCGAGAGACCCACATACGAACCGGGCTCCCCGAAGATGGCCACCTCCACCTTCTCACCCGTCCTGGCCTTCCGATTGTTGATGTACACGGTGAAGTTATTCCGCGAGATGCCATTCACCGGGAAGGTAAGGGAATCGGCCACCACCTGGCCCTGTTGGTTGATCTTCCACACCACCAAGGTGGCCACCGGTGCCATCTCCGAGCTAAGTACCACAGCTATGGTCTTGATGCCCTCCGTGATGGTCTCGCGATCATTGACCAGTATAACGCCCTTGGACATGATGAGGTAGTTGAACTCTTCCAGGTAGAAATTGGTGCGAATGTGGAAGATGATGTACTCGCCAACCACGGGCTTCTCTGTGCTCGTGGTTACCTTGATGTGCTGGTTCCGGGGGGAGTAGTGGGACACAAGGAGCAGCTCCGTTTGGATGCGTTCTCCCCGCGGATCCACAAAGTTCGCCTGCAAACGCATGTTCTGTATGCCGTTCAGGAAATCTCTCGATTGCGGCCTATCGTCCAGGTTCAGGTCATTCCTCACATCGATCTTCACCTCCCAAATGCCGTCGCTCTGCTGGGACATCTGCAAACGCTGGGCGGGCCAGTCCCTCCTGCCGCCGCTGCGGCTCTCCACAAACCCGGTGACCTCCATCAGCCCCTGACGCAGCAGATTCGGATCGATGGGCGAGCCATCGTGATATTCCACCGCCAGGTAGGTGGTGAAGGGCATGGCGGGCTTGAAAACCTGCGGCGACTCGCCCAGGAAGGACACCCTCAGACTGGAGTTGTACACCCTGGCCACGGAGTAGCCGCTGATGATCTCGTCGTAGAACTTCTCGCCCACGGTGGCCGTGATTAGAATCTCCGAATTGGCCAGATGGGGCACCAGCACCTCCAGCTCTCGCAGCGGCCACTTGAAGTCGAAGGTTCCGTTGAAATATCGCAGGAAGGGCAGGGTCTTCCTATAGGTTCCCGACCACGCCTCGTAGGTATTCTGATAATCCTGATACTCCGGCTTCCGCACCCAGAAGGGCCACTGCTCATCGAACTGGTAGTGACGCTCCACCACATATTGATTCCTATAGAGAATATCCTGTGACAGATCCGCTCCATCCTGCGGCAGCTGGCCGGGCACATTGTACTGCACCTGGGGGTTCTGGTTGGGATTATTGTAGCGCCAGCGCTCGTTGTATCTGTTGGCCTGTTCCAGCGGCGACCTGCCCAGGCGGTACTTCTCATTGAGCACTTGGTTGCTGAAGTAACCAATCGGACGGATCGTGGCCTTGAGCGTGAGATTACCCCTGACGGGTAGACCACTCGTAAAGTTGGCCATCACCCGGCCATAGATGTAGGGATCTGTGGTGAAGAAGTAGGCGGGCATGGTCACATTCACCTCGAAGCGCGTCTGGTAGTATTCCTCCACGGTGAAGTGGCTCTCCTCCTGCTGTCCCTGGGCAATCACACGAATGGTCCACTCCCCGAAGGTGGGCTGATCCGAAAGCTTGTACTCCAGGGATACGGAACCCAAATTGGATTGACTGGAAAGGTAAGGAAATGGTTTAATCTTCTTGCTTCTACCAAAGACACTAGAAGTACTAAGACGCCGAACGCCATAGGATTTTTTGTAGACTGTATCAATGCGGCCTAATCTGCATGACTGAGAGAGTGAGAGGGTATAGAGCACGCTCTTCATGGCATAACTATAGTAGGTAGCCTCATCAGCTCCGATGAGGACTCTAAATATATTCAGAGACATGCGCTAGAAAGAGTAGCAAGCGAACGACAGCACAAATAGAGTCATCAAAAGAGGGCAGTTCTCTCGACGAGGCTTCCATAGTTATGCCATGCTCTCATCTTAGTACTGTCTTTGCTTCTACTCTCTTTCTTTTATTTAACTTTTAATTTTATAACTAAACCATTTAAGGCAAAGAAAACTTAACTCACCGCGAAAGCCAACGCTTGAGAATATGCCTATTGGGATCCAGCATGTACACATCCACGGGATTATCAAATCCCTTCAGTTCTGTGGTTATGGGAATAGTCCTGAACCTCACTGTCTCACCCTGCATGTAGAGAGGCTTGTCGGTTTGCACAAAGATCGTCATGGAACGCTGCGAGAAGTCCAGACGGGTTTCGTTAAGGAAGGCCAGGCCACCAAAGACATTCTGATAGAAGCCCTCCACTCTCAGCCTATAGTTTCCAGTCACACTGGTGGGCGGAATCCTCATCAGCAGTGTCTCTGGGACTCCCTCCTTGACATCCTTGGAATCGCCGCTGATCTGCACGCCATCACAGGAGATACTCGCATGCACGGTTATGGGATACTGTGCTTGCAGTATGGACACGGACACTTGGTAAATAAGACCTGGTCTGACCATACGCGAGGCCACAATGAAGTAGGTGGGCTCCCGCGAGTGCAGCGATTCCAGGAAGGTGGCCTTGATATTGTACGATGACTTTCCTCTGGTCAGACTCGGCTCCTCGTTGTCCGGATAGCCGTTCCGCTTGCCATACTCATCCTGGCCGGTTAGATCGTTGAAAGTTCCGCCCGAATCGGTCCTGTAGGGCGGACGATCGTTGGGATTCGATTGCTGATTATTTAGATTATTGATGCCATATTGATTCGTTTGGGGATTGTTGATGTTGCCCCACTGCTGTTGGTTGGACAGGAGTGGCTGCTGGGGATTTTGCTGCTGCTGTTGCTGGTTCGGGTTGATGTTGTAGTAGGTGTCACTCTGGCCAACCGCCGGCTGCAGTGCATCCAAAACGGCGGCTAACACGAGCAGGGCTCGCAGCAAGTGCCACATCATTGCTGCTTGGCTGGCTGTGCGGAGGAGAAGTCGAGAAGTGAATGAATTAGAAGCGCTAAAATGTGAATGCATCCACATCTGACAGATACTGTATATACTATAAATAGAGGGCTCTGATTTGGATGCACGGTGCGTGGTTCTTGATTCCTGTTCAATAGGGTGGCTTGGTTTTTTTCCTCAACAAGAAAATGTGGGTGTCTATGAGGGAGTACTTTAATTTCTATTATAATTTGTTTAGATATTTTTGGAAGAGGAAAATAAAGTTGCTATTTATGTATTTTTAATGAAAATAAAGACATTTTCAATACCAAATTCATTGTAAATTTACTTTGTTTGAGTTTTTAAATAATAAAATGTAAGAATAGAATTGTTGTAGATTTGAAATCAATTAAAATTGTGCTCAAAAGGATGCTATAAATAATAACTCGTTATCTTAATATTTTATTGCATACTTTTAAACGCTTTTAAAATCAATCTTAAAACCATAGACATTTTTAGGGCACCCCTGTTTTTTTTAATAAAAAATACCTAAATAAATAATACAATTTGGAATAAATCTTTTAAATTATTACAAAGTTCATAAATACAAAATCACTTCAACCCCTGATATTTCCTGATATAACAATTTTTGGTCATAGATTATTTTCCACTTAAATGATTTCCCACATCTTCTGCCTATATGCAGCCACCGACACACCCTACTGACCAAATAATGGGCCACAGATNGTTCTAGGATTGTTTGTGTGTTTGTTTGGTTCGTTGGTTGGTTGATTTCCGCGTGCTGCGAACAAGTCGTTAATAGGGGCGCCGACATAGGTATTAATAGACCCTATGGACTCGTTCTGGCCAGGAGCAATGAACGTTGCTTGAGGAAGAGAGCTCTTGCGGCACTATTGAAACTATGTCAAACATTAAGTAAGATGTCATTCAAGTGGGCGGTGCAATTAGTCTTGGATGGCAGGGATTTGGGAAACACCGTGGAGTTTCCCGGCCCCAAAAGTCTTTCTAATGCTTCCGTTATTTATGGTTGATTCGAAGGAGATTATGAATGCTCCTGAATTAGAAATCATTTTGATCACAAATTTACATATTCAGAGCCTACATTTCAGGCAATGAAATGTTTATGTTTATGTTTATGTTTATTTCATTGTAAACAATTCTCGCCTTCGTTATCATTATTAATGTTGTCTTTTATTTAAAACTCAATTATCAGAGGCTCGTAAAGTATAAATCAAATGACTATGTGGACTTTAATTAGTAGTTTTGTGTAAAAATAATGTAATCAGGTTAGAATATTTGACATTATTGAATGAAACAATTAATATATATTAGGAAAAACATGTTACATGTTTTTATTTTTATGCTTGAACTCCTTCATTGCTAAGGGTGAATGCCCTTTTTTATTATTTAAATATTCGTAATTATGCCCTGAAGGTATTTTTAATTTTTTGCAAAGTAATTTCCTCATTTTAACTCATTTAAAAAAATGTGCATAATTTCAGGACTCTTTGCCTTATCGGCACACAATCAGCAGAGAGACAGGGAATACATCATTCGCGCCAGGACCTCAAAAACCTCCCCATCCATATCCCTACCACTTTGTATGGACTCCCGTAGGTAAAAAGTCAACAGTTTGAGGCAAAACCTTACAAAAAAGAAAAAGGGACAGGAACCGACCAACGGCCAGAACAATGAAGCACTGACTCTTCGGGTCTATCCTCCACAAAGCCATAAATATGGAAAAGGAACTGGTGAGGTGAAATGAAATTGTAGAACGGAGGGAGTGTGTGTGTGCATTTGAAATGCATTTACCGGCAAAGGAAAGGTAACACACTGGAACTGAACTGAACACAGAGCACGCGAATGAAACGGCTGCTACCTGACCATAGATACCACCGATATGCATGTTTTGTGTACAGTTGCGGTCAAAATAATGTATATCATTTGGTTATAGTAATTAAATAAAGTGGTTAGGGTTACTTACTTTGAGTTTACTCAACTTTTAGAGTTAATATGATTTTTATTTAAGCAATTAAATTGTTTTTATATAAACAAAAGGGTTTAATTTTTTGTTTTCTAAATGTTCAGGGTGAATCTGCTTTTGAATTAAAGCAATTAAATGAGTTTTATATAAACATAAGGTGTTATTTTTTAACTTTCTTGTGAGTATTTTGTAATAAATGAGATTTAGTTTGCTTACTCGCCATATTTATGATTTATTATCGGTAAATATGATACTATTTTAGATTACAAGTTTATTTTTAATTAATTTTTTGTAAGATGATTGGAAAAGTAAGATTTTTGAGCATACTTTTACACACAAATTAAATTGTTTTTAAATGTACAGAACCTAGACCAATTAACTGATTTAAGCTGAGAATCTAACAAAAAAGGGACTAATTCATTTATTTAATTGAACTTGATTTAATTTCTATTAGGAAAATCTTAATTAAAATTAAGGAATCCCTTCAAAACATATTTAGGTTATTTAGGAACCTTCTCCCAGCTAGAAATCCCATTCAAAAGAGAGTAACTGTTTCTGATTAAGATTTCCAAAAAAATAAAACCTATTCTCTTGACCGCTGGTGTATATATTCTGTGCACTGAAGCAGCAGAAGTTACTGGCCTGCCTGGCTGATAGGGGTACACCTATCCCGCCGCGTGTCTGTCCACCAGGTCCAGTGAAAACAAATACTGAGCGCGAAGAGAACTCGTAATAATTTTCACAGCGACTTGTAATCCACCCTTTGGACGCACACACCCACAAGTGCACACACACACACACACACACACACACACACACACACGGGCATGTAAAGTGGGCATTAATTAGCCGAGAAGACGAAGACCCATTCGAAAATAAGTTGCCAAAGGGCAAGAGTGCAATTGAAATGGCAGAAAGGACAATTTGGGGGCGCGAACAGGAGCAACTGCTGGTGAAATTTAAGAAGGAAACGAAAAAAAGAGGATAAGACGCCGGAATCCAATTGGGCAGCAGGTGGCTTCAAACACTCTTTTCCCTCTTCCTGCCATTTCTTTTTACTTTAAGGGTTTAGCAAGGACTCTGCCGCCATTCACTTGACTTTATAAAATCTAAACAAACTCTCAATAACTATTATTTGTAACCAATTGTTCGGGGGCACTTGTTAAATTTTTCGGTCAACGCCCATGTGCCAACAGCAACAATAACACAGCGCCGTAAGCAGAGCTTGGGCATTTCTGAGACACCATCAGCAAACACAACTTTTTGGGCGGGTCGCTCCAACTCCAGCGAACTCCCGCCGCTCACTCACCTCGCTTTCTCGAATTACAATCCTTTTACGACGCTCAGCAGGCCACGCGCATTGTTTGTAACAACTAAAAGGTAAATAAAACTAACTCGGCAACTGAAATATTCGAAAAAACTTAAACAACACAAAACCGATCCACACCCGCTCGATGACTTATTAGTGCTACCGTTTGGCGGGAGGCCTAAAAATACCACACTTGGCACAAAGTGCCACATTAATCTGAATAAACTGTTATACGTTATAATCTGGTATACAAAGCTAAAGACATTAATGAAAAATGTGGCAGCGCTGGCTTCTGATTGTTTATGAGCATATTATAAGTGTTTCATGAAACGTCTTTTCAATGAAATTAACCTTTTTCTGCATTTCTTGTAGGATTTCACGCTCGGAGATGTAGGGGCATTGAAATTAAAGAAAACCTTCAGGTATTCTTATGAAATCCGGCAACACCAATGTCATAAGGGTGACCAGCTGCCTTGGGGGAGAAAAATCCACACGCAAGCAGTCCACTATACCACAAAGCAGTGCAAAAACGAAATGCCGTCCTAAATACCGATACTCTAGTCGCCGTAGATCCATCTCCAAGCGATATCCTATCGCCAAAGCTCCATATCTAGCCGATAAATCTAATATCGACGCAGTTCCAGCTCTACAGCGAGGAAAAAATCGAATTTTTGTGTTTTGTGTGCTAGGTAAATGCAAAAAAAAGTGAAAAATCGAGCAGCTTAATCCTCAGCCCGTGCGCCAGCGGTTAATTTGTGTGCCCCCGAGGGCGGTGAACATGTGAAAAGTCGCCAACAAATCAAAGGTGCCTGGTTGCCCAACGCAAAAATTATGACGAAAAGCACACCAGTACCTCTCACACTCGCATACCACCACACGCAGGCCCACTCACACACACACACATACACTCAGGCACCCGCACGCACATATACAGCCGCAGCCGCAGCCGAGGAGCTGGGAGAGCTAGAACCTAGAGTTGTCAACGCTGTGCGAGGAATTTCGTCATTGAGCGGTGTATATTTGTGTGTGTGTGTGTGTGTTTGGTGCGTGCTCGCTCTCAGTGTGTGTGAGCGAGAGTGCGTGCGTGTGTGTTGGTAGTTTGTTCTCTTCTTTGGTAGTAAAACACAAAAGAAAAATCATCGGGGAAAAATGTGAAAAATGTACATAATTCGTAACCCAGTCTGCGGCAAGTGCTCGCCAGCTAGTGCCCGAAAATCGTGCTGAGATGAAACACCGCGCACCGATTGAAAAACTATTACATAAATAGTGCAAAGTGTAAATGTTATTGAAGGCAAAAAGCGGAGCAGCGAAAAGAAACGCCGCGCACGCTGTCGTCATCGCTGCTAAAAAAAAGAAAAAAGAGCGAAAAACGAAAAGCGAATAAAAAAAAGAGGAAGACCCTCTTCCCTTTTGCTCGCACAGTCCCTCAGACCCCTACACCCCCAAAAGAAAATGACCGAAAACGCGTTACTATTACTATGCCAAAAATTCCTTCATACCGTTACAGAGTGTGTGTGTTGCTAGTGTAAAAGTGTGTGTGTGTTTGTGTGTGTATGGGTGCGAGAGTGATCCCATAGTTTATTTTATGTACATACTCCAGTGTGATGTTTGATGTACACTATGCATAGGAAGAACCTTTTTTTAATATTGTAAATAAACTAATAACGGCTAATGGTGAGTGAGGGGGAGTGAGAGGGAGTGGGTGGAAAAATAGTGCGGGTGCTGCGCCTGTGTGAGTGACCTCGTGTCCGTGAGTCGCGTGCTCCGCTGGTGTTGGTGTATCAGCCAGCCAGCAAGCGCGTGTGTGCGGCGGCAAGGAGTGTCATGCGTATATTTCCCACCCACTCTCTCCCCCTCTCCACTGGTAGGGCCTATCCACACAACAACAATAAGGAAAGCAACAAAACAACACACAGCGAGGCGGCGGCGGCAGCAGCAGCAGCTCCTTTGCTCCAACGAGTTTTATCTTGTTTTGCCGTTTTAATCATATGCGGGCGCGCAGAGCGGAGGTTAAAACGGGCGAAAGGGAGCAGGCGGAGAAGGAGAGCGAGGAGAGGAGACAATCACGTCATCCAGCCTGCCATGACACACCAACATCAACATCGATACAGTGAGCGCTCTGCGCGTATAAACTGAGCTTTCCGATACCAAAAAAAAAAACCCAAAACTCGTTCTTAATTGTCGCGTTTCGCTTGCTCTTTTTCGTAACGCCAAATTCCGTAGCATACTTCGCGGATTACACGTACAGTGGTGGCTCGATAATTGCTGAATTGGGAAAGTGCTTGAGAGCAATATAAAAATAGCAAACTTGGTGACTTGAAGGAAATGTCTTTAATATCGATTTACAGTTAATCAGAGCAGTCTTCTGTTATATTTGGTAACTTTTTTGGTTAAATAGTTCTAGTCTCCGCTATTTCAGATGTCGGTTATTCCAGGTTGGTGTTATAGCAATGTCTCTTCTCCAATATCGTCTTCCTTTGGTATTTAGTCAAATTTCTCTAAGATATAGCTATACTTGTCACTTTCAGCTTCAGATGTAGTTGGTAAGAGTTCAAGCGGACGCTCCCAATTGTTTTTAAAATATAGTTTTTGAATAAATAATAAATCAATGTTTGGCCATTATATGGATTATCTATACAACGTATACGATAAGTAATATTCCTATTAGAAGGCAATACAAAAATCAAAAAAGAAGAAAAACTTTAAGAAGTATAACAAAATGTGGCAATTTGAAGTCTAAAAAACCTCATTTCAAAAGCAAATTGTAAGGGATTTGTAGACTTTAAAAACATGTCTCCACTGTACTTGCCATCAATGGCCACACCAACACCACGCATACACGCGCGCACCATAAAGTCATTTGAATGAACTTTATTGGCCAGCAACGAAGCCGTGAATTTCATTGTGATGGAGCACAAGCATATTTCTCTAAGCCTTTTAATTAAGGCAATTAAATTGGACCTATGCTCCCGTCTCCGCCAACCCAAGGAAAAAAAGCTGTCTTTAAAACTCGCGCTTATTAATATTTGTTCATTTATTTGGAGCATCCAAAGTTCGATTTTTGGCCTCAGCTTAAAAACAGCATCGTGAGTGTGAGTGAGTGTGCCGCTGCTGCTGTTGCTGCGACTGTGTGTGTGTGTGTGTGCGAGTGTGCGGGAGAGGGAGAGTAAATAAACTGAGTCATGGCTGACGATGACGTTATGCTGCTGCTCTTTTCTACTCTCCACTATATCACTTTATTCCGCTGCTGCCTAACTTGCGGTTAGGGCAATTTGTCTCCAAAGTGTTTATGCTCAAAGTTTGCCAATAAAACGCGAAGGAACGCAAAAACTTTGACACAAATGCCCGCAAACACACACGCAGATACAGAATACCATAACATTTAGCATTCGATTGACCTCGAGGCCAGCAGCAAATCGATAGCATTGTTTTTTTTTATTCTTTCTCCTACGGAATCGATAACATGCCACTACCGCCCCCTTTCCGGCCCCCAGCCTTTCTCCAATAACCTCTGCTTTCGAAACTATAGCTTGGAGACTATAGATGCTCCTTTGTAGATCCAAATCTAATTTAATTCTATTTGGAAATAAATTTGCTGTGTAAAATTAAATATTTTGAGACTAGATGAAATCATCCTTCAGACAGTTGGAGTAAAAATAATAGCATTCAAATTATTAAAGAAAATTTCAAGAATATTATACGATTTCGTCATTAAAGACTTAATATTTTCTTGGGCTAAAGCTATCGTCTATTTATCTACCTTTATATAATGAGAAAAATACTGGGCAAAGTCAGACTTACAAATTACAAAATAATATATATGTATTTATTATGTAACCGTGAAGATTCCTTAAGAAAAATTAGAGTTAATCTAAGATAATGTGTATCTTTTAAAGGTTTCTGAATATAGATAAGCCTGCTAAATAGTGGTAATAAATTTCCAATATTTTATCAATTTGCAGAGGCTTAAAAAATGTTTTAATAAATACCCATCATCCGCATTGTCGTCATTGAAATTGACATCAGCAATTTGGTGTCCATAACTATAATCCAAACGATTCAGATAGAGTAAAATAATCAAATAGATAAGATTCGGTATTTTCTGGAAATTAACACCCAAAATATAGGAAACTTTTACAACAGCGTTATGTTTTGACATTGACAAAGAAGATGTCAAATAAATCTAAGGATTGTAAAGTTTACCATCACAGTATGTTTCCTTCTTAAAAGAAAAACCTTTTTGAGTAAATACAAAAATACAGGTGCATACAAATTGACATTGAAATTTTCATAATTATCTAGCTAATTTTTATAATTATATTTATTCGGCCACTAAATCCGCTAGGATTACGAGCGCGCTACTTTCTGTGTGTGTTACAAACACCTCCGTGAATACTATATACCCTTGATCGTTACGCTCAGCGGGTGAGCAAACAGCTGATTTCATATTTGTTCTCGCAAATTTGTAAAAATAAATACTGCTGACCAATAATAAATGCGACGAGACGATTGTTCCGCTACCCCAACGCTCCGCACCGACTATGCCGAATTAGCAAAGTTCCCTGGCCGAAAAAGATGGATATATTCATCTGCGAAACCGAACAGAACCGCCCGAAACCAGTGCTGCCGCCAGAGCAACCAATGGATATGGATTGGATCGGATCGGAGCGTCGGATGGTCGGTCTGGGTCTCTGGGACGGAACTCTGTGACTGGGCCGCGGATATCTGACGTCTTTGTCGTCTTCGTCGTCGTCGTTGTCGTTGTCGACGACTTTTTGCTTCATCATAATATAATATTATATCATGTAGCAGCAGCAGCAGCAGTAGACGCATTGAATCAGATCGGAACGGAACCGGGAGCCCAGTATTTGTTTAAAGTACTGCATTGGGGCTTTATCTTAATGCGATATGACGAGAGTCGGATTCGTGGCACGTTACGGAAACATTTCAATTGCCGTTTGTGCCCGCACGTCGTCTGGCGGTAAACAAAAAGTCGAGACAACGAGCCTAGAGTGTTGTCCAGTTGGCTTTTTTTCGGGCCACAATCTTGAAAATATACTTTTCTCATATTTGGCGTGATCGAAGGGTGCTATGATTTTAAACAGCACAATTAGGAATATTATTACGTATCCTTCTTCACTTTTATTCAAAATAAAACAGAAATATATTAGAGAATTGAATGTTTTCCCGCTAAACTTCCATCAACGCTGAATCGTCTCCTCCTTTTCCTTATCTCACTCTCATTATGTTACTGTGTTTGTCTTCCCGCATTGATAAGCCTGAAAATAGTTGAACTGTCGCCTCATCCGCAGTAGGAAATTCTAGAAATGATAGATCAAGGCAGCACCTACTGTTATCAAGCTTTATGCAGACGTCATGCAGTGAGGCAACCGGAATGTTATTTGCTTCAATCATCAACTAATTGGTCGTAATTATATTCAGGCGATCTTCATTCAGTCATAGCTGTTCAATTGCCATCAAAATTGTGGATTGAATCAGTATCTAAAGTGGTCGATTCATGCTGAATCAAGCGTTTGCTGTACATGTTATAAAAATACATATGTATGTTTGTTTTAAATGTATGGTATAAGAGTAATACTTTTATATTACTTGCTAAAGCAACTTTTTTTTGTGTTTGCTTTTGCCATTTTTGTTAAATTTATTGGAAAGAATTGACAGTATTTGTTATTATACAGGGTGTCGGAAATGATTAATATAATCTGAAAACTTTAAAAGAAATTTAAAGGGTGTCGGAAAATTCCTAGAAATTGTATCCTTTGTGAACCATTTTCTGAATATTGAAATACCCTTAAGCAAAAGATAATAAAATAACTTTAAACCAAGATACCCTACATCTTGGAGATCTACATATGCATTAGGGGTTCCAAATCGTTGAAAAAGGTGTCCATAAGTATGCTACATAATGTTACAAAGTGAAAAAACCATTTACAATGAAATCACACATTTTATTGCATACTTTTAGACATATTTTAAATGGTTTCAGATTTTTATAATCTGAATATCTTAAAAGAGGTTGTTAAGGGATCTATACATTCTTTAAAATAATGTGCTCTTGGCATAATTAAAACCCCAAGTTTCCATACCTATAAAATCAATCGAATACCAAATATATCTTTTGGAAAAGATTTTTAAAGAAAAGAAAGGAGTATCTTGTTGGCCTATTAATTTCTTGAGGATTCCAGGCACTTGCTGTTGCTGCGGACCTTCTTCGCTTTTCGCCATTTTGTGAAACAACCGTAATCGGCCTGGTCAAGATAACGCCTAAACTATTAAGATAAGCCCGCGACGTCGAGTGTATATCAAACTGAAATCACTGTGCGGCGACGCCGACTGAGGCAGCGACTGCGACCGCGACTGTGTGGAGGCGGCTGGCTACTCTAGCCAGCCCGCTGGTCATGTGTGCGGTTCAGTCTGCTCGCTGAATTCGCTCCGTTCGGCTCTGTGTTCGCCTCTGTGTTCGTTCGCCTCGTTCGCTGTATTCGCCTCGATTCGCCAAATTCGCCCACTTTTGTGTTCACCGTTGTCCAACAACAAGTACAAAAACTACCTTTACCTTACGGGATTAGCAACAAGAACAAAAACGCTTGGCTTTTGGCTAAAAAAGCAGCTAGAAATTGTTGCGCTCCTTGTGTAAATCATAATTATTTGCGCTTTGTGTGCTCTTTCAATCCTACTCTCTCCCTGGCTCTCTCACTTGTGTCTAGCCGAAAAAATAGTATTTTCGTCGTCAACGTGCCATAATTTCTTTTTTCGGTTTTGCCAGCAAAAAAAAAAAAAAGAAAAAATCGAAAAAAAAATCATGAAATAGAATTTTTGGACTGGGACAAAATTTCAAGCGTGTGTGTGCGTGTGATTGTGCCTGTGACTGTGACTGTGTGTGTGTGTGCGGCGGGAGCTTTTCCGTTTTGTGCGTGAAAATAAAGCTGAGAAAGTTAACGGTAAATTAGCACCCCCCTCCCCCTTAAGTGGCTAGCACGTGCAGTAAAAAAAGAAAGAAAAACGAGACAAAAAAAAAAGAAAAGAAAGAAAAACCAAAGAACGACAGAAAATAAAACACAAAGAGCGAAAAAAAAATTCGAAAAAATTATATTTAGTTGAATGTTAAATGTTGTTCGTTCGGCTTTCGTTTTGCTTTTCGCTTTTCGGTTTTTTGTTCGCCGCCACATCCTTGATTCCGCTTTTCCCTTTCCTCTTCCACTCTCTCTCTTTGGCTCTCTGTTGTATCATTTTTATTTTGAAATTTATGTATTTTGAAAAGTTTTCCCTCCTTTCTTATTTCCCTCACTGAATTTTCATATTTGTTGTCTTCTTTTTTTTTTGGTTTTTGCAAAAGCATAAAATAAAAACCGAACGAAAAACAGACACAAAACAACACAGAGTTTCTGTTGAAGAAAAGTTTGCCTTCAACAACGCGAAATATAAATGCAAAAAAATATAAATTTCGTTAACATTTCATTTGCAAAATTCTAGCTACATGAATTAAGAACCAAAAAATAGGAAAAAGCTGGAAAAGCTGGTCGAATAATAATAATAATAATAATAATTCAAGGAAAACAAGTTAAACAAATTCGTATTCAAGCAAAACACCAAAAGGAAAATCCGAAACCGAAAAAAAACCAACCAACAACAAACGACATCAACAGCATCAACTAATATCAAATTAAATAACTAAGCCTAATAACGTATACATTTAAAGATCTATTTATAAATTAATATTTACCATAATGATTTAGTAAGTTAAGCTTAAAGTACAAAAAAAGAAAAAGAAAACACAACAACTACAACCACAACAACCAACAACAACAACACAAAACCAACAACCAAGAAATAACCAACCAACCACAACAACAAATTCAAAAAAATCAATCATTCAACGGAGTAAAATCAGTAAAAAATCCATAATAAATGCAAATGACAAGGAAATAACGAAAACGACACCTTATAATAAACCAGGAGGAGCAGCAGCAGAAGCAGCAGCAGGAGGAGCAGCAGCACCCACAACATCGGCAGCATAATTAATAACTACCAACAAACAACAACGGATCAATACCAAAGATGGAGGCAAAATTCTTCGCTAGCGCTCTTTCATTCCTCTCGATATTTTTAGCGATTCATGCTCAATCAAATGGTAAGTACAAAAGCAACAATAACCATATAAAATATATACCATATATATCAACCAGAGTACAATAAGCCTAATAATAATTAAAATAATAAACAAAGAAAGCCCCCTTTTAACCTATAAGTTGTCCCCCATCCGTCCCCCCTTCACATATTTATATATATGTATGTATATACATATATCTATACCCGAAAGCACACGAGGATGGAAGGAATACAAAATATATAGGAAAATGTATGTGCAAACTGCAGCTATGATAGCGCAGAAATTGCAAAACAGAACAGAACCCCAAGCCGAACAAAGCAAAACAAAGCAGAAAAAACCAAAGGGAAATAAATAAAAACAGCAGATTGTATATGCGGTTTACTATAACACCCCCACTGAAAGAGCCTGGCCCTTCTAACCTTAAACCCTCCTCCCCACACCTACATAAACCGGAGACGCCCCCTAATTGTCCCGCCTCCCCCTGAAGAAGAAGAAGGAAAAAAAATACCCTCATATGGGAGCTGGTTTTTCTCCCCCCAACTTTTACCCATTTTCCAAGTGTACCACCCAACACCAGCAACAATAACAGATGCAAACAGTATTGAATAAGAGGGGTTCAGGTCTCGTGACACGAGTCGATGACATCAGTGGACAAAAAGATGAGCAAAAATATTGCAATTTAGAAAATGGTGGGATGATATCGAAAAATACACATTTTTTTAGAAAAGATATTAAAAAATCGAAAGTATACCCATCTAGGAAAAAATACACCAATCAAATAGTAGAATAGAATTAGTTAAGCCAACAAATGAATTTTAAGTTATCGATAAATTTGAAGAATTGCCTTGAATTAAATAATAATCGAAAAGGGTATCGCAATTGACATAATTTAGTTATCGAATTACAAATACTTAAATCGATCTACTAAACCCAATGCCAATAACAATAATATCTTCAAAAATGCACTGAAACCATTTAGAGAACGTGGGCGAACGTTCTCAGCTCTGAACAAGCGAACATTTTACATTTCTTCTTGACCCGGCTTTGTGTATTCTCTTTTCAATGTTGCCAGCGCGCTCCCCTTTCTTCCGAGAAATGGCCAAAGCCCGCCCCCCCACACCTAGGGTGAGGTCTCTTTTGCTGCACTCTACTGTTTTGGCCTTTGGTCAAGCGGACTTGAATATTTTCGTGTTGCTTTTTATAGTTCATATTGTTGGCTTGATGGGTTGGACCTGGGATTGTATATATCGGACATTGTTGCTTATGTTTTTCCCCTGCGCGCGCCCTCATTCATTTGATTTTCAATTTTCCACACAATTGCAAAGAGAGAACGCGAAAGGCGGGCGACGACGACGACGACGACGACGTCGCCGCCGTCGAGAAGAGTATCAAGTTCATTTCTGTTTTAGTTTCGGAGAGGGGGAATCGCCGCGGAATCTTTAAGAACCATTTTTTTTTTGTTTAGCTTTAAGGCAATTTTTACATGCGGTCCAATAATTACGGCCTGTGTGTCTCTGTTTCTGTTTTGCCCCGCTTTATGTTTATATTAACTTCAGCTGCTGCCGAAGCGAAGCGAACTAAACCGAACAGATTTTCTGATTTTCCGATTTACCGATACGTACCCGATACTTTGTTTACATTGGAAATGTGGCCCGGCTCCCCCGCTCCAGATCCCATATCCCAGATCTCTCTCTTTCTCTCTCTCTCTGGGGGTTTATCTACCGGGCCCGGGCTGTGTTCCATCTATTTATTATTCTATGCATACTATCCATTTACCTATTCTACTTTATTCCATCTATCCATCCGTCTGTCTGTCTGGCTCACTACCAAAACCTACGTATGTTCATGAATTTTGATTTTTTTTTCGCTCAGTTGTTTTGTTTCGTACATTATTTAGCCCCATGCAGCTATTTTCACATTCAAGGTGTATTAATTGAGTTTTTTTTCTCGGTTTTGTTCATATGCTAGCATTTATTCATAGTTGATTGAGGGTATTCGTGCTATAAGCGCGTAGAGAAAGAGAGAGAGAGAGTTTTGCTGTTTAAAAGGCAGGGCATAAATAATTTAAGGTTATTTTCATGGCTTTATTAGGTTCTGTGATTGATTTATTGAATAATTTATGCTAAAGCATACATGGGAGAGCATTTAACTGTAAGTTGCTGTATGAAAAGAGTTAAAACAATGGGCTTTTTATTAATATCTTAAATGAACTTGGTTACAGTTATTGATTAAATTATATGGTAGGTATAGATAATTACTTAATTTATCTAAGGGAATGTTTAAAGATTATTGAGCAAAGAAAATAATATCTTAAGGGTTTATATATTATTAAAAAGAATACATTTATGGTTTTAATAGTTGTCATTTGACCTCTATTTAGCCTCCTTTTAATTTTGTTTCTTTTTTTTTTGCACATGTACAATATTTTCATAGATTTTTCAAATTGTTTACGTAAATACGCGCATCCCAAATAAAAGAACTTTCCAAGCAACACACACACACACACACACACATTTTGGGGAAAGGAAGGAAAACTCACCTAGCCTCCAGGGACACGTTGTGGGCGACGAGGGGCAGAACAGTTGTGTGGATGTACATGTGTTTGCACTACATGAATCACTTTGAGTTCTTGGGGGGTGCGCAGGCAGGGCCGGCAAAAAGCCAATATTAAGAAGCATTCCTTTGTCTACCCGCTGACTTTTTCCCCCACGCCACTTCAAAGCAATTTTCAGCTAGTGGCGGAAAAACCACGTGTTGTCCAGGTGTTTATGCTGCGGCCAAATGTGCGAAGAAGAGTCTGAAAATAATGTTGGCTCCTCCTTCTCCTCCTGCTGCTGCTCAGGAATATTCCCTAGGTGTTGTCACATATATTCTTTACTTTTTTCTCTTTCTTTCTTTTTTTTTTTTTTTTTTTTTTTT
>JAEIIU010049982.1:91449-138218 GCA_018874675.1 Drosophila baimaii
TTTTGCGGAATATTCGAGCCAAGCAGGTGGAATGCCTTGGCAAGTGCTTTCATTTCGGCTGTTGACTGGCGCACATTCGGCTAACCAGTTTCATTCTGCCATGTTTATTTAATGACATTTTCATTACATTAATAAATGTCAAATATTTAAATTTCGGCTCACCCAGCCAAAAGGAAGCTAAAGCAAACAAGGAGCGTAAAACGAAACCCCTGCACAGTGTCCTCAAAATGGGTGAAAAGGGTACAGAGGTTTGGCCAAGTTTCAGTTGAAAGCATACATTCAGAGTCAATAATAATAAATGTAGTTAGTTGGTAGTAAAAGTATGTGTTTTGAATTCAGAAATAAATATTTTACTCTCTGGACACTCTACATTGATTTTATTATCTATTGAAAGCATTGTGGTTAATAATCTTATTTGTAATAAATAATTCTAAAGCAGTATATGAAATGGAGGTGAAGATTTCATGGAGATTTCTTAGTATACTTTTTACTTCATAGAAATCTTTAAGCTGATTTAAATCTTTATAAAACAAACATTGTTCGCTGGTTTATTACAAGTAATTGCCCTCAAATTGTAAGACAAAAAAACTATATTAAAACCTTTCCTGGATGCCTTGATTTGAGCAAATATCTTTCCATATCTTATGACGGACACTCGTGTGCTGGGCATAAATCATTTCTTCCAAAAAAAAACCCCACTCTTACCTTCTCCCCCTCTCTTTTGAAAGCTTTCAAGGGGATTTTGCTTTAACTCCTTGAACTGCTAACCATAATTCAATGTGGGTTCTTCTCTGTTCCTTTTGCTTTCGCTGCATTTGCTATAAAAATACATTACAAAAGGCACAGATTGTCTTGGGTATCTGCATTTTGCATTGAATCCGAGATGATTTGTGCCAAGATACAAGGGCCAGAAGAGGTGTGTGGCATGCGGGTGCTGGTTGTGTGTGTGCTGGGTGTTTTGCCTCTTTTGCGAAAACATTATTTTTATTAAGACAATAAACATGAAATGTAATTTCCCTTTCAATGTCATCGCCGCTGCCTGGCGTTGGCTTCAGCTCCAGTGTTCAGTTCAGTTCAGTTTGGATGGGATATGGGGACTGGGTTGGGTGATTTTACATGGAAAAGGACCAGAGAGCTCCTGCACACACAGAGGGAAAGGCGTCACGTTGAAAGAAAGAAAGGCTTGGCTGGCATTTTCAGTGTGCACTCTATATAGTGGCATAGTGTGGGCGTGGCATTGGCTCCCCCCCCTTCCTTTCCGATTGCACATTGTCTGGAATTCTGCGATTGCAGTGGAAAACTCTCGCCACGCGCTCCCTCTCTCTGTCTGTCGCTGTCTCTGTCTCCGTTTTCATGGTTGTGGGCACATTCTGCACTGTGTTCTTCTTTCTCTTCTGCTGCCATACTGCCCGTTCTTCTCGTTCTTCAATATACATATAGAGGTTGCCTTGTGTTTCCGGTCCGTACCAGATAATGGTTGCTTAAACAGGGCACGTCCATAAATACATATATGCATTGTAAGTATGTCTTGTACACGGCAAGAAATCTGAGCTTGGATCAAAAAGAAAAAAAAGGAAGAAAACCCTGACCTTAAATACCCGGCTTAGTTTGTGGAAAGCGTGTTATCGTTGAATTAGATCTATAAAAAATATGATAAAACCTAGTTTAATGAACCCTGCTAAATTGTGAATTAGATCTATAACAAATTATGATATATTCTTCTACAAATTATTTCATTTATAAGATTTACCATGTTTTTTAATCTTACTATTTGCTGTTTTATTAAAGCCAAAAAATGTTAAGATTCTGCATTTTTCATGCATTAAGCCCCAACAAATATACAATAAATGCAGGAACCTATTTGCATAATTTGTGGTTACAATTAAACGATGATATAATTTGTATGCTAGATTAAATCTACTCGGGAAATCTCATTATAATAAGCTAAAGCAGCATCCCAGCATATCTTCACCGCATACACTTGCCAATTTAATTAAGGTCTAGTGACGCAGAGTGAGAATACGGCTCGGATCTCTCTCTCTCTCTCTCTCTCTCTTTATGACGCACAATGCCCGAAACGGTCGTAAATCAAATTTAGCAACCTTGACTTTCGTCTGGCCTTCTTCTTTCCTCTATATTTTGCTCAGTGTATGCAAATGCGTGTGCACCTTTTGCAGTGCTGCATTTCCCTGCTAATTTACTGAATCATCGGAGGGGCAGAGAGAGAGAGTGGGAGGGAGGGAGGTAGGTATGTCGAGCACACAAAAACAAAGTTGTATTTTAACGCTCTTATCTATTTATCACCGGGCGGTCCCTCAACCCCCCAGCGCCAGCGTCCCCTGGCCGCTCTTGACTTTATGGTTGTTGCTCTTTTATTAGCAGGTACCCGATAAAAGCTTAAAGTTCACACATTTAACAGCAGCAGGCAGACCTTTCAGACGCCTATATCCGTGCTATTTGCTGCCAGTGTGTGCGCTTTTGTTATAGGCTAAGTATTATATTTAAAAATAAATATAGTGCTATGGTCTTTATGATTTTTTGTTATTTTCTGCGTGAGAACAATATAAAAATATACATACCTTACCTACCGCTCGCTGTGTATATTTGTGGCTCGCTCTTTTGCTCTTAAAATATTCCTCCTTCGAAATGTCAAGTTTTTCGTTCGTTTTTCATCCTTTTGTTCTCTTTTTTTTCGCACTTAAAGACAATTGCGTATGTCCCACTGTGCATCGTCCATATATACATATATACACACATATATATATATATATATATATGTATATATATAAATATATACAGATATCTGTGTATAGATTATATAGATGTGAGTATTTCGAATGTCTGACTGTCTGCCAGAAGTGCTTCGGCGGCCTTTGTTGTTGCTGCTGCTGCTGTTGCTGCTCTCTCTGTTTGACTTTTCATCGGAAAAGCAATGCCAAACCGAAGAGTCGCCAACAACGTCACTGAGGAAAATGCTTCAACTTTTCCCCTTTGGCCGCCCAATCAATCAGAATGCCTCAGTGGCGTTTGACCGGCCCGAGGACTATATATATTCCACTTTATTCTCTCGTCTTCCCTCCTTTTTCTTTTTCTTTTACTTTTTCCTTTTCTTTTTTTTTTAGTCTGTTTTGCTCAAATATTTTCTTTTTTTGAGTGACTGTCTGGGAATTGTTGTCGCTATTTCCACGAAAACCGAGTGCAGACATGGAAAAGTGAGGAATTTTTCCATTGTGACGACCGGGTGAACCACCGAATGTATTACGGGGGAAAATATGAAAAGAAGCAGGAAAGCGAATTTGCAGAATTTTTACGGTTAAGAAACTTTTGTAAATGGTCAGCTTTTCAATATAAAATATGCAAATATATAGATTTGATGGTTTAATTATATTAATTCATTCCGATTTCAATAACAAAGGCACGCAAAAAACACAATTAAATACAAATACAAAGACTGTTTGATTATATGAATATTTGACCGCTTGATGTGGGCTTTCAATTAACGTTTTGGAAGGAATATTGCCCTCCTATCAGAGCTCTATATGTGTGGTGTGTGTGTGTATTACAGAAACAATTATTGATAAGGCTTTGGGAAAAAACAACTTTATCGCTTGTTCTGGCATTGGACTGGCTCTTTTGTTGCTCCCCAAGCAACCATTTGAAAAAAAGGCACTCTTTGTCTTAGGGTTCAAAAGTACAGGCGAGCATTAAATGAAAATAAAACAGTGACGATTCAGTACAAAGAACCATGGGGCCCCGGCAATAAATTGCGTCAATTTTCTAGAGCAATTGCTGCTCCAGCAATGATCAATTAAAAAGCGTTACCACATCCATCAGCATTCACTGTTGCGCGGCAATAATATTTTTTTACAAGTACCATAAATACATAAATAAATTGGCAGCGAACACCACGTGTGTGTTGTGTGTGTGTGCGTTGATACATTTGTTGTATCTGGCGAGTTTGTCGATTTAGTTTTCTTTTCTTCACATCAATTTGCGTTTCGTATTCAATTGTGCCAAAGCCAATAATAATTGACATAAATGGCGCATCCAGGGGGGGCTGGCAGGCAGGCAGGAGAATAGCATATATAGCCCATAGCCTATAGTAGTCTTGAAGGGAGAGATAGATGATGCCTCGGGCGAAGCGAAACGAAACGAAAGCAGGGCAGCAGCAGCGGCATTCAAATGAAATATTCAAGAAAACCGGCAGACATTCGAATGCGGAGCCAACAAATTATTGATCAATTCTGATGGCCCATGACGTATGCAAAGCGCAATGATTTCTCCTTTTTTTTTTTTGTCCAAACAATGATCACACTGACAGTGTGTCTGCCAAAAATGTAAAAAATATAATAATATATCACTCAAAAGATAAACAACTGAATGTGATGAGGTTTTGGCTTAATTTCTTGGTAGATTTTTGTTTAAATAAGTTTAAAAACCATTTAAGCAATTGAACTTTGCTCTTATAATGGAAACGTAATCATATTATCATTTTAACTGATACAGCCTTGGTTTATTTTCTAAATAAAACACCTTCCTATATGCCTCCACCTCCTCCACGTAGGCCCATTAAATGTTTTAATACCCATATATGTATCTACATGATGGGAAGATGCTCGAGTTCCCTGTTCCGGGTCCGGGTTCGCCTGTTTTCCATGGCCAAGCAGGGGAAAACCGCCACTAGAGAGGCTGAAATTAAATTTAGCCTATGTTTATTTCGTTTAATTAGACACAGCAACTGCAAGCAAATAAAATATTTATGTACAGACACAAGGCAGAAAGCAGAAGACGAAGACGCACACACACAGCACACAGCATTCAAAGAAGATATTCATTCGCCTGTTATTTCTACATACTTGAAAACGTTAAACAAGTGTTTTGTTAATGTTTGTTTGCTTTAAATACGTCTAATGTGCATTTGTCCGACAAAAAGAAACAACACAGAAAAAGAAATCCCAAAGGCCAAAAGTCAAACAGATAAATGAATGAAGAACATTTTTCAAGTTCTTCTTGGTTTTTTTTTTTTTTTTTTTTTTTATTCAGTTCCCCATGTGCCAATACAGATTGTATTTATATCATTTAATCCCCAATAGTATCTGATGGCTATTGGCCATTAGAGGTATTCCTTTGGGGACCTGATGACGCTGGGGAAGGCTTTAATATTAAATGGTTACCATATTTTATATGAGAATTTTATTGTGAAATAATCAATAAAAGTTGTAATGAACTGAACTTATAATCTAATGCTAGTTGAAACTTATCTTGAAGATAAGATAAGCACTTTCTTATAGAGATTGGAAAAACGTGCTTTATTAATTGTTAATTTCAATTAATTTCCAGCTGAATAAATAAGAAGAAAATCTAGACAAATATCTTACTTATTAAAGAGTTTAATTTACAGGATTTATAAAGTACTTTCAAGAGCAACTGCTTAACAATTACATTTAACATTACAATTAATAATTTCCCCAGCTCTTTTAGGAACTATAGATAATAGTAAAACAACCCAAGAAACACCAAAGATACGAATAAACGTGTCAATAAAGTTCTCCTTTGCCTAGCCTGGTCTCTTGCTATCTGAAACTTGTTTCCCTGAAGGTCCTGCCAATTTATCTGCTCTAAAAGTGAACTTCAACTGAAATTGCAATTGCAACAGTTGTAGTAGTTCTCTTTTTTGTTGTTTTTCTGCGTGTGGTCTTGTTATCCGCCGCCATAGCATTTGTTGTTTTGTTTAAACTGCACAACTTTTCAAACATATATGCACATTCGACGAGAGTAGCTGTAGCTGTAGGGAGAAGGGGATGTTGGTTTAGGTGGCGAATAAGGGGGCGGGCATAGACATATCGCACGGTTAGCGCTACGAGAGCGCGCCTCATCATTTTCGTATGGGCTTCGTTTGCTAATTTTAAAATAGACAAACAATTTTTTATTTCAATTTACAGCAGCCCGAGCGAGCGAGCTAGCGAACGTGCACGCACACTGGCTCTGGGCTTTGGCTGGCGGCCGAGCAAACACACTATGTGGTGAACACTATGAATGCTGCTGGGTGTATAGTATAACCCACACACAAGCCACTAGACACATGACTGGCGCCCCCCAGGTCGCTCCGCTCCTGCTCGCCGTCAGAATCATCCATTCTCCATTGTGTTTGCAGCTACTCGCTCGCTCGCGTAACCCGGCTGCGTATTTAAATATTTATTTATAAATCTCTGGCTGATTATGATAAGCATGATAATAATAATCACAATAATGGTTAGTTGGCGCATTTTAAAAGTGACACCTACCTCCTCCACGAACCCAGCGAACTTCCTCCCCTCATTATCTGTGCTCCGCTCGCCGCTGTCATTTAAATTACTTTGTTTTGCTCGCATTACGAAGCGAGTATCTGTATCTGATTGTCGAGTATCTGTAGCCGAGTATCTGTGTGTGTCAAGTGTGTGTGTGTGTGTGAGTTCTTTGCATTTAATTGACATTTCTCATGCAATTTACTTAATGAACTTTCGAACAGCAAGGCAGTCACTTTGCGTTTGCCTTTGCGTTCACTGACCCATCGATGACTGGACAGACAGACTCTCTCTTTCTCTAAATAAATCGCCGATCGATCGTCAATGCCTCAATTAAGTCAATCAGTCAGCCACTCGAAATATTGAACGTTTTTCGGAAAAATCAATTATATAATTAGAGAACAAAACCAAGGGTGGAGGGCATTCAAGAGATTTGGGAGGATAAACCGCTTGGGATTATGAATGGAAATGTGATTTTACAGATTAAAAATTTACACAGAATCAAGTTTTATAATTGTCGCAAACTTTCTTTATAATATTTACTATTTAAATAGGTAAATTAAGTCCCTCCAATGCGTCTAGGCAAAATATATAATTGTATAATAATAAATCCTTACCTTTCCGCAATTAACCCTTGAAGTTGTGCACCGAATAATCACCTAGTTAAAGTCCGGATTAAGGAGTTTATTGTTTCAGGATATCAACTGAAATCTGTACATGTACAATTTAAGGCATGACATTTTTGTTAATTTTATACAAAGGAGAGAGAGAGTGAGAGAGCTTAAACTTTTTAACTGCAAAAGTTGCAAATCAGATTTTCATAAAGTTTCCGAATTGTTGGTGCTACTCGGGGGGTCCCTAGAACTCTGCCTCAAATAAGTTTGCACCCGCCTGCCTGTGCCGTGTATAGTGTGCCTTTAAAACTGTGCCTTCACGTGCGCAGCGCCTGCTAAAAATAACCAATATACACATACTCGCACTCACACACTCTACTACACATACAAGTTTTCACTTTGTGTTAATTAATTTTTCTTATATTTAGTTTTATTCGTTTTTTTTCGCACATCCCCGTTGGCGTTTAGTGTAATTCTCGTGCACTTTGCGGTCGTTTTCGCGGGGTTTTGCAAATTCTCTGTGTAAATTTTATTTTAATTGCTTTCGACTATAACAATTTCGACAACAAATACAACAACCACATGCTAAGCAGCAGCAATAAAGACAAGCAAGCAACACTATTGCAGAAACCAAGACACGGCGGTCATTTGTTTTTCTAACTCTGTGAGTGTGTGCGTGTGGTTTCTTTAGAAAACCGAAATGCCATCATTAAAAAATAATAAAAACATTTAGCTGTGAGCAGAACAAAGTTGTTCCGAGTGTAGTAAGTATCCTAGACACTTTTATGCTAATGTCTAGTGCGATATTTGTTTTGGATTTTGTAGTTCTTTTTTTTCTGGAAAATTCATAAAGTTGTTCTTCTGAATTTCTAGATTTTAATTGAGTTGGTAAATTGGGAAAACGGATTTGAAATTTTATTATACTTTAAAATATAGGTATTATTTTGCTTTAATAATTAACCCTTCTTTGGCCCACCGACATTAGGCGAAAAGTTGTTGCAGGAATTCCTCGACAAGTTAAAGTCTTTCTAGCTTAAGTGGTACTCCTAATAAAGACCGCAAGTCAACAATAAACTCATCTGTACTGCATTTATTATCGAGAAATTAATTAGAAACTATTATTCAATGAAATTAAAACAAATTTCCATAAATTTCAACTTGATTTTAAAATATAAAAACCCCTATATGCACGACACTCCTCTACGCTATATATAGGAACGTATATTTTCGTATTTATGCATGCCAATTTGTACGCACATAAAGACAAAAGACAAATGCCTTTAACAATATGTCACATGTGTGCGGCGCGGTGTCATGCGGGGGGCGTTGCACAGAGACTACAGGCAGTCCCATAAATTTGATTAAATAAAGTTTTAGTTTTGCGCTTTTTTAGACGCCTGCCTTCCCGCCTACTCGCCCCGCTCTCTCTATCTTTCTCGTCCCGGCATTCAAATTCATTTGTTTTCTATTTGGCAGAGGCGAGGGAATGCGACAAAAACTATGCTAGATGAACAAGCAATAAACCATAAATTTCTTGTCGACCGACGGCGGCAGCAGCAACAACAACGTCGTACGTAGTGGTTAAGCGTTTAGGGCTTGCCGCTCACAGAAATGTGGAGAGATGGCAAGGAAGGAGGAGTAGGGAGTGACAGGAGGGGCGGACAGGAATGTAAAGGTGTGCTTATGTACACCAGGGCTGCAGGCCCATCTAAAATGTTTGGTTTCATTCGAAAGGCTTTCGCCAGAGTTTGCTTAATGTTGCGGTTTGTGTTTTCCGAAGGAAATTTGCTTTTGTTTTTAGTTTTTTTTTTTCTTCTTTTCTTTGGGTTTCATTGTTTGTGTCGATGGGGTAGTAAGGATGTGTATGTGCGAGGATCTTGGTTACTAGTACGGCTTAAAATGTATTTTCAAGTAATTTTTTCAGCTTCTTGCTTAGATTCGTAAACTTTTTTATGACAACATTGCGTATGAGTAATCAGCATAACGTATACGCAATGTGAAACTAGTGGAAACTTAAAGCGGTAGTGAATGCCTGTGATCTAGGAGAGGTAAATAAAGTTACGCATCCGTCATATTAATAATAAGAGACGTACAATGTTGCGTATACGTAATGTTAATATGGGTTTGCGGTCAATTTAAAATATTATGCATACGTAACGTTGTCCCTTTGTCTTTCTCTTTTACTTATGGCATTAAACGCGCGCAGACAAAAAGTATCTTTCGGGTTGAATTAATTTAATTTTAAAGAGACGGAAGCCCTGGCACCTGCGGGATACATACATACATATGTACACATATAAATATATCTTCAAGTGAGAGTGTGTTGTATAAATTTATAATATTGTTCAGCTGCGACCGCTGTCTGTCCCTCTTTCTCTCTCTCTTTCACACACACTCTCTCTCCGTCTGCCTTTCTGTATGTCTCTTGCTCGTTCTCTTTCTGTTTCTGTTTCTGCCGGCTGCAATATGCTTTCCTTGTTTTCCGCGTTCCCCGTCTCCCTTTCACGCGCTGTCCAAAGTGACAAAAGCATTTTCGGCATTCGCTGGGTGGGAAATTGGGAAAAACGAGTGAGGCGGCTGCTGGGTGGCTGTGAAGAAGGTGGCTTAGACTTTGGCGGCAGCGCGACTCGTGCATGTAACATGTTTTGGGAAATAAATTGTTGTAGCTGCTCTCGCACTCTCTCTTCCTCTCTCTCCCTCTCTTGACGTGTGTGTGTGTGCGGAAAAAATCTACATTTCCCTGCACTTAACCCTCTGGTTTCCCATGTCCTTCTCCTGTGATGTATTCCAAAAGTATTACAGCTGTTAAAGTATTTAAACAATTAACATTAGAATATGTAGAAGGCTTTAAAGACTCAATTTTCATATTATAAATAGTAAGCAAGGCATTTAATTACCTTTTTAATTCATATTAGCCTTAACTGTATGATTACTTGTCATGGAAACTCGTGGGTTAATTTGGATGAACAAAAATGGCAAGGGAAAGATGTCAGCAGCTGGCAAAGGAGACGTAAACATAATTTAACTGAAGTGATGTGCAAACGTGTGTAAGGTTGACATGTTGGCGGCGGCGATAGGGATAAAGATAAGGCTAAAGATAAAGACATTGTCCAACCGCGCTCGCTAACTGCCTTAATCAGCTGATAAGTCTCCGTGCTTATGCTCTCTGTCTGTTTTCTGTATTTATTTTTGTTGTTGTTGTATATACTTATCAAGCCCTCGACAGTCCGTTTTGTAATACATCCGGCAAGCAAATATACGTACACAAATATTTATGACACTGTTGTCGTTGTTGCCATTTTTTTTTGTGCCGTGTGTTATCACCCAGGTACTTGGCGATAACAATTGCTTCTCGCGCCCGCCAACAGTTCAACAAGTTCTAATGGAATGGCACAAGGCTTCGCGACAGGTGACTCTTCCTTCTCTGCGGCTTGGTCTGTGTGTGCAGTTAAAACCGGTCGGTATTGACGTCATCGATGCAGTTTAAACCAGTCACAGTTTTGGCTATTGACGTCACTGTTTTCGTTTATCTTCAACCGTCTTTTGACTTTTGATAGGAAGAAACCAAAAGTCAGGAAAAAAAATCAAATTACCAAGGTTTTGGGGGAATAGTTATATATAACATATACGTACATATATAAAGTTACTAATATAAGTGAACTTTTAGTAATCTGTATATATAGTATATAGACAAATCACTTATAATACTATTATTTATTCCTTAAAGAAAAGCGAAACGTCATCATGCGGGTTGGCTTTATTATGACGAAATATTTTATGGCTATCTTCTAAATAAATAGAATATGTATATTCATTTCACAACGACTGGACAACACGAAAACAAATAGATTACAATCTAAATAATTTTAATTCCCGTATTAACAAAAGTTAGTGAATTTGAGTATATTTCAATTTAATTTAATAAACTAGATAAATGCCATAGATTGAAGGTATTCTTTGCCCATAGCATATGGAATGTTTTTTTAATTACTCTGCCAAAAGGTTCTTGAATTTTATTTCCAGTGTATGTTTAAGGAAAAGCTATTATATAGTACACCTAGTGAAATATCTTCTAAAGAAACAGAATGTTTACCTCAACTGTTTCATCTGTTATTGTTCAGTGTTGGAAAACCAAATATAACACAAGCAAAGCACACTCTGCCTCTTACTCTCTCTCTCTCTTTCTCTGTCCCTCCCCTTGTATCGATTAAGTTACGATAAATCACGCTCTGTGCAGTAAAACAGAGCCCCCATTTATATCGATACATAAATTAATGTTAATTTCCACCATTACGTAAACAGAAATTTTCGGTTTATTTTGGTTCATTTTCCATTCAATTTCTGTTCTTTGTGTTTCTTTTTTTGTGTGTGTAAATGTGTTTTATTAGCCTCCCCCTTACGCCGTCAAAAGAAAAAAAATCTTGCCACAACAACAACAACAGCATAAGCATTTCGACTAAATAAATTCCAACATTGATATATATATATATATTTTTGCAACTTGGCGCTGAAATCAAATAATCGCAAATAATCGATCGCAAACTGGTTCAATAAATACCATAAACGGGAAAGAAACACACATTAATCTAAGCCATATAATCACATATAGCATTTGTACTTATATTATTAGAGAGTATTGAATATTGATGATCGTTTTTGGTTTCACCATTATGTTTTTGCGTTGGATTTCAAGTTCGATTTTATGATTTTCGAATCGATTGCAGTGGTTTAAGGAGCAAGGTTTTTGAGGCTAGTTGGTTGTAATGGTATTTATATTTTTAAGCTGCATTGCGTAGCGAAGAGTAATTAAAAAATAATTTATAATCTTTGAACAAGATTTAAAAATTACTAAAATATATTACTTAATTGAAATGCAAAATGCCATCGCAATTACCAGCCGCGAAGGAACTCTTTCCCTCGTTGACCCCCACTAATTCATAGACTAGTTAGTAAGTTCATTGTGTGACCTCCTTGAACCCCTGAACCTTCGAATCCTTTTACCAACGTTCGATTCTCGTTGCGCGACCAGAACTGAGAGACGAACCCATTCAGATTGGGGCCTCGCCAATTATCTACTACGGCGATCCCTATGTGAACGTGGGCCAGCCCTTCTCGATCATCTGCGTATTTCCGATCACCGAGAAAATCCACTGGGTCAAGGACGGCGAGTCGATAAAGCCCCACAATATGCGGCACTTCCGGGACGACCATGCCTACGTCTTGAAGGAGGTATCTGTTAAGGGTGAGTATGCGCAGTGACCGGCCACCTGATCCTGATCTCACCTGGCTCTGTGTTATCTGGCTAAAGGTGACGCGCACAAGATGGAGGCCATCCTAAGCGTGCAGTATGCCCTCAAGGTGCACGAGGGTAGCTATCGGTGCAACCACCGTCACGACAACGCGTTCGTACTGCATGTGCGCGATTCCATTGGAGGAGGAGGCGGCGGCGAACCCACCGAGTCCGGCTATCAAACGATCGACGAGCTCACGCCCGACTCAGCGGAGGAAGAGTTCAAGCGCAATTTCCCCCACAAGCAGCACAAGTCGCACTATGGCTATGGGAATGCCACCACCTCGTCCAGTGCCATGCCCTGGCACCCGTCGGCGGGCGGTGGCAGCAGCATCGGAGGAGATATCGGCGGCAGCATGATAATCCGCCGCGTCGACACACCGCCAGACATTCCACCGCCGCGCTTCAGTCAGTACGAGGAGGAGCACACTGTGGCGCCGCCGGAGCGACCCACCATACTGTACAATCAGTCGTATAATCCCACTGCCACCGCCACAGCCAGCGCCACTGCCAGTGCCACGGAAGCCGGCCTGCTTCTGACCACGGCGCACCACCATGCCCACCACCAGCAGCAGCTGCAGCAGCAGGCGCAGCACACGCTGAACGCCTTTCAGCTGCAACCGCCGCCGCGGCCAATTACGAACGCGAATCTTGGCCAGAACGAGAGGTACCAGACCCATGCACCGCACTATGTGCCACCAGTAATGGGCGGAGGTATTGTTGCCACAACAGCCCGAGGAGGCGATCGAGGAGAGCAGCAGACCACAACTTCAGCGGCCACGAGTACAATCTCCATGATGATGTCTGGAGCTGGTCACGGACACGGACATGGACATGGACATGGGCATGGACATGGAGGTGTAGGAGGAGGTGTCTCCCATATGGGCGGTGGTGCTGCTGCTGGCGGAGGTGGCCACATGATGATGGGTGGTCAAGTGCATCTGCAGCACCAGACGCTCTTGCCTGACAAGAAGGGTGAGCCACATACACACACACACACACATACCAATCAAACTCCACACACACCCATGAAACACTCGCTCACACACACACACACACACTCACCACTTACCAAAGTTCAACTCGTAACTTGCCCACTTTGTTGTTGTTCGTTTTTGGCTTTTATCTCGCTCGTGCCTCTCGAAATCGCCATTGTAATCGTTATCGTACAACAAAAAAAATGCAGCCTTGCTCCCATTTTCAATTCGTTCGATTGCTGTTATCGATAGTTTGGTCAATATTTGCCTTGATTAAAAAAGAGATGCGTTTTAGCAACCTTAAAGCATGTTTTTGCTTACTTTAAGAGTTGTTTTTGCTCAAAATACACTTATCGATCATTTAATCGATTAAATGATTCAGGTTAGCAAGTTCATACATGTTACTTTTACCTTAAAGTTAGTTACAAGTTTACATCTCTATAATTTAATAATAATATAAATATAATTAAGGTTAATTATTCTGTTAATTTGCTAAATACAATAAAGTAAAGTTTCAGTTAAAAGCGATTTTATATCGCCAAAAGTGTAAATCGTAAGAATTGAAAATGGGAACATGGCGGAAAGTCATGGCTGCAATAGCAATTGTTTGTGTCACCCCACCCCATCCCAATCGCTGTCTCTTTCGAACTGCATTGACATCAGCTCACCTTACCTCCCCCCGCCTCTCTCGCTCGCTCGCTTTCCCCATCAGCCCCCCTCCCGCTTGCTTACGTCGTCTCGTTCCATTGCATTAACCTCGCTAGTCTAATTTTGGTGTTGTAGGTTTTTAAATTAAACGGTAATAGTTGGCTCTCTCTCTCTCGCTCTCAGTCGCAGTCTGACTTTGACAAGCTAGCTGTTGGCTCCAACTCTCCAACACAATCACACACTCACACCCACACATTCATATACGGTCACACCTTTAAGTTGAGCTTGAGTTGTTTGCTTGAACTTTTTCATCATTGCCGCTGCTGCTGCTTCTTCTTGTTCTTCTTTGTCTTTTGTTCGATTACCTTTTCTTGATTTCATTTGTTGTCCTATCTGTGTCTTTGTTTTCGTTTGCATTTGCCTTGCCTTGCGTTGCGTTGCCTTTTCTTTTTGGCTTTGTTTCGTTGCTTTCTTTCGTTGTTTACTCTGATTGTTGAACACACAGCTGGCAGGTGCACAGCGCGGCGTCAATTTCGATTTCGATTTCGATTCAATTCCCATTTGATTGGCAGCCAGTTTTGCGATGACGCATAAGTTTACAATTGGCAGCGTTTGGCTTACGGAGCTGATTATCAGCAGGTCGGCCGGTCGGTCGGTCGGTCGGTTGGTCGGTGCCAGCCAGATAAGGCAAAAAAACACGCCACGTGATGAGTTGCTGATTCTCGTTCTGTCTTGCTCCCATCTTTCTCTTGTTCTCTCTTTTTTACTCTCTCTCTCTTCTCTTGCTTCTCTGCTTGCGCTTCGTGTATATCGAAATGTCGATTAATTCGATAACTAACTGTATCTAACATATTGCTTTATGTGTGTATATCGATAAATATGAATCTACCAACTTTTTGCTCTATTTTACATTGCAGCTAACTTTACCAATAAATTAACTAAATCAATTAATTAACTAATAGCCATAAACTATATACACATACCAAAAAACCGATAATAAATAATCAAATACAGTAATCTCATTTCGTACGCAGCGTAAAATGAAGTTTATTTGATTTCAGTCCAAGTTTAAAAACAGTACAAAAATGTGTTTTATACGAGGCCACAACCAGAGGATGAATAATAATAAAATTCGATGATTGACCAAATTGTATGCTCTTTTGTTTTATTTATACGTATTCTTTAGTTTTAGTTTTAGTTTTAGTTTAGTTTTACCGAATATTATGTATACCTTCTTTTGCTCCACCTATGATTTTTGGTATTAGTGATTTGTGTGTTGCTAAATCATCATACTATCCTAAGCAATTTAGTCCAGTACTCAAAACAACAAAATCTCAAGCTCTCTCATCTCTCAGCCAAAAAAAAAACCTCAGAAATCTCTCGAAAAAGCTCCACCAAAAAAAACCTCTCATACTTTAAGCTCGTTCTCAACTTATTCCTATAAGCAAATATACTCTATATAAATTTATCTCTATATACAAGTTATTAGATATAAACTTTGTTTAAGCAGTTCCTTTATGTAAACGTTTTCTCGTACCCAACATTTATTAGAATGAATGCGACGGCCGCCCCTGCAAATATTTGACTAATCTCTGTTCCCATCCATCTATACCATCTCCAGATAAGCTGGTGCCAAACTATGACAATGTCGAGCATCAAATGAAATTTTACGACATCAGAACGCCGCTGGTGCTCAGCTGCAACGTGAGAGACGCCGATCCGACGGCCCCACTTATATGGTAAGTCATTTGGAACACCCCGAATCCTTGTACATACATATATCCCAAAAATATCCGGGGGATGTTGTTGCCAGCCCAAGGGTGGGAATGGTATGCGGGGGACTGGAATGGAATGGGATGGGATGGGATGTCTGTGTCCCACATAGTTAGTAGTTATAAGAGCAATCATTTTAATACGGCACAGCTAAGCACTTTTGCTTAATTATGTTGGCCTGACTGACTGCCTGACTGACATAACCTGGGTGGCTTGAACAAGAAGAGTGAAGGACCCCAGGTCCCCAGGAACGAAGCATTGTATACACTGAAGGACATGACATATCGGTGTAGGATCTAAGTGTATAAATTGCTATAAATTCTGGTTAACATCTTGGATATTATCTATGATCAATACCCAAAACTGTGATAAGAAATAGGAAATTGAATCTGAAGATCTTGATCTTAAAGAGTTTAAAAAATCTTCTCCATCAGTATCCTTTGCTTGCCTTTCCTAGTAGTTACCATCTTGTTGAGGCTAGAACCTTAATATTTAACAAATTTTAGAAAAATAAATAAGTTTTCAAGAACCAAAGTCATTAGTTATTGCATATATTTTATATTTTCATTTTGTGCTGCAAAACTTGTGCGAATAATTTGCATACCCCTCTCGGCAAAAGGTACAACAATAAGGTTCCATTTTGTGGCAGACGACGGGCAAGTGTGTACGCCTGAGTGGGAGTCGTGGGAATGGACGTGGACGTGGGGGCACTTCTATACACGGGGAGGTGGTTACTGGAAAGTGCCTTCCTGTCTGGGACCGGTTAGTGTTTGGTAGTTGGAGCGCCCAGCTCTGCCCAGCTCGGCTCGGGGTCTGGTAATGGTAATGACACTTTTGTTCATTCCGGGACCTGTCCGGGTCTCTGGTTCTCCGTTCTCGGTTCTTAGTCCTGTGTGTTGTTCTTGTTATTGTTTTGGCTCTTGGGGCCAGGGCCAAACTTTGCGTGTGCCGAGCTGCGGAATTAGTCTTTGAATAATTGGCAAAAGGCGAAGAGAACCAAGGAAGGCCGCCGGTAGAGAGAGGATATAGGAGAGAGGAGAACGGAGAACGGAGAAAGGAGAAAGTTCGCTCCCCGAGTAGGTGCAGCCGGCCGACTCGGCGATAACTGTAGAATTCATTTAGATAAATGAGGTTTTTTTCAGGTTGTAAACATTTACAGAGAGAGAAATTGGAAGGAATATTATAAATAAAAAGGATAGTGGATAGCTTAATAGGAAAATATAAAGAATAAAAGGATAGTATGCATTTGGGATGTAAACTGAAGAAAAACTATTAAGTTTTGTCTGGATTACACCGACTAGAGCAGGCAGAACCTCATCCATTACCAAACTAATCCCCATTTTGCATATCCCTCTCCTTAGGAAAAAGAACGGCACGGCGGTGACAGAGGTGGCTTCGCTGAGGGGTCGCTTCAAGCTACTCGATGCCGAGAGGAAGTTCATCATCGATAGGTCGGAACCTCACGACGATGGACTCTACAGTTGCGAGTTCGGCGGCGAGTCCAAGAATATCAATGTGATTGGTGAGTGGCCAGACCCATAAACCCATAACCATAAGCAATAAAGACCCGCAACCCACAACCCACTACCCAAACCCAAACCCAAACCCATATTGATTGACATCCTTTATCGCCGACAGCCCGCGTTGTTGTACGAGTGCCTTCAAATACAGCCGTTGTGGAGGGTGAGAAGATGTCGGTGACCTGCACCGTTTTAGGTACCAAGCCGCAGTTGTCGTGGACCTTTGGTGAGTCTAAGCCTGAGTGTGAATCAACATTTGAGCTAAGAAATAACTGGATACATTTTCTTCCCCTGCAGGCAATATCACGCTGACGAATGCCACAGATCGGTTCGTCCTCAAGGAGGACAATGAGATCCAGAACGCCATCCTCACACTGGAGAATGTGACATTGGACGACAGAGGCGAGTACAAGTGCATTGGACGCAATGCGGCCAATGAATACGGTGCGAACAGCACTGTTGCCAGCGACTACACAACTGTGCGTGTTAAGGGTAAGTTTGAATCGGCAAGGGAGTGCCGCCTCCAGGCCATAAAGAGTCCACCAAAAGACACCCCCGGTCACTAGGCTTCGTCGTGATCTGTTGTTTGCCGATTATAGATAGATATTTAACCTTCGTGCCAAAGAATCCATTCTGAAATCAATTTATACTCTGCTCTTCTTTGTAATTAAATGTATTGGGAACGTTCCTTCTTATTAAATAAAAACTAATGAAAAGTATCATTAATTAATTGGCTAAATTTCTAGCGATTTTGTGTACTTGTTTCACAAATATGAAAAGTTTGTAAATCAGTTAATTCAGAGAAACTAACGACGATACTAGTGACCTTGGCTATCTTTTTGTTTCAACAACTATATGTAATAACATATTGTAATTAATTTCTAGGCAAATTTGCCGCCTTGTGGCCTTTCCTGGGCATCTGTGCTGAGGTGCTAATTCTCTGCGTCATCATTCTCATCTATGAGAAGCGACGCAACAAGAGCGAACTGGAGGAGAGTGATACTGATCCCCAAGAACAGTAAGTGTGCCTACTCTCCAATCCAACAACACACCAATCAACTCCACAACCAACAACCAACAACAACAACAACAACAAACAAAACAACATCAAAAACTGTCAACACCAAATATTATTAAACAAACAAACAGCAACAACAACAACAACAACAACAAAAAAACAGCAAAACAGCAGCAGAAGAGGAAAAAAGTTGAAAATTTTAGTTTTATACTGCAAATTAAAGACGTTGAAGCTGCAGGCAAATGCGAATGCAGACCAGACACCAACACACGGTTACGGATTACTGACGGATACAGATACGGAGAAGCCACGTACTTACACACACACACACACGCGGACAGAGAGACGACAAACGGACGGAGAAGGCAGCAGCAGCAGCTACAACAATTAGTGAAATTTTCTTAGTTAACAATTTCTAAATAGTGTTACCCGAAAGTCGAAAGGAAAATGAATGAATTTTTGTGTGTTTTTGTCGCAAAAAAAAGGAAATAAAGCGGAAACGGAAACGGCAACGGACGGACGACGGATAGACGCGCGGTGCTGTGAAAAGTGAAGAAAGTTAAACGTTTAAGAAACTATCTAGTTTTTTCTAATTTTGTATTATAAACAAAGGATAATAATAATACCCAGAGAAGTGAAATGCAAGCTGAGACTTGTAGATTTCGAAATTCTTGTTCGATGTGTGCTAAGAACGGGTGCAAATATATATTCCTGATATATTCGTATATTTGCCAAGCCCGTTTAACTCTCTGACAAACACAAAAAGGAAACGGAAACACAAACAAAAAAACTACAACTAAAACTTGAAACTAAACTAAAAACGAACGCGCACAACAACAGACACACCAACTCCCTCATACACCACAAACATCACTACACACACACAAACACACCCCAAGAGTTAAAACAAAATATGTAGTTCTATAGCTATAAAATATTAGAATTATAATTCATCGTAAATATGCCTTATAATTTCTTGCTTTATTCGAAACGAAAATTCATTTGTTCTCGCTATTGCTTGTTTCTGTTGCTTGGAAAGAAAACAACTTGGAAAAACTTTATGAAAAACGTATACAAAACATACATATAAACGATAAACGTTCTTTTTATGTCAAAGTCCAGTCCATAATATTATTATTATTATTATTATTATTATTATTATATTATTATGATTATCATGTAAAAGAGAAACGACAAGCAAATGTTATCGACTTTCTTCTTAAGTACTTATTGTTTAATTATTATACATTTCAAAAAAACACACACAAAAAGCAAATGTTGTCGTTTGCTTTGGAGAAAAAAAAACAGCAACAACAACAAAACAGATTTAATCGTTACTTATGTATATTATAAATCACTATATAAGCTTATTAATTTCTTGGCAGTGAATCAAACGTTTACACACACACACAGAACACACACGAACACACAGAAATCGTAGCTCAACACTTTTGCATTGATTTTGAAATTATAATTAGCATTATTTGTATATTGTACACAAAAAAAAGAGTATTTAAACCCCCTTACCCCCCAGAAAACGCCCCCAAACCACCCACAAGTTTGCGCACTTTATGTTTTATATTTTCCTTTCTTTAGTTTGTCGCCTCTGTTGATTTTGCTGTGTATAAAAAACTATAATTATTTCGATTCTTTGTATCTAGTATCTAAAAAAAAAAAAACAAACATCTTGTGCTATTGTTTATACCGATTACAATTATCCATTATGATTTTGTGCGTTTTGAGATTGATTTCTACCGAAATATAAAACAAACAACAACAAAAAATACAATTGTAAATTAAACAAATAAAAAAAAAGATAAATAAATAAAAAAAAAATAAAAAAAAAGAACAAAACCAAAAAACCAATTTGCATTTTTATTTGTTTGCTATTTCTTTCGCTCTACTTTTCGATGTCCTGTCTATAATTTTTTATTGTTTCCTAGATTCTACTATATGAGTTGCTGCCACACTGTCTATAATTTTATTGTTTCTTAGATCCTGGTTTCTTAAACAATACAGGTTACTACTACTACCATATAAGTTGCAACTGCTTGCGTGCCTGCTGCTATCGGGCTTTATATCGCCCCGATATTATCTATCGATATATGTACAATTTTCATTTGCGTTGCCGATTGCCTTTTGATTTGCTGTAATTGACGATTTCTGGTATCTCTGTGAGTGACTCGTCGTCGTTTCGTAGCCAATAATCATGGAAAAGCAAGCTAATCAATTGTCTTTTCCATTCTTTTCTTGTTTTTTCCCATAAATATTCCCCATAAATATGAGTAGTTGATCAAATTCACTCTCTAGTTAAAGCTAAATTGAATGAAATCATAAAAACAAAACCAAAAAAAACTGTAAGAAAAGCTAAATGTGTGGGAGAACCTGCCGCTTGATTCGATCGATTGATTGGTTGACTGTTTTCTGCAATCATCATCACAGCCACCACCTCCAAGCGAAAACTAACCCAAAAAACCTCGCCCTCGATCAAATATCTCCATCAAATCAAATCAACCCGCCTTGACTAACCAAAAATCTGATCAAAAAACAAAATAAGTGTGCCCAGCGTCAACTAACTAACATCAACAACAACAACAACTATTACTCCAACTAATACAACAACTCAACTCCAATTCCAACAACATCAACAACAACTACAATCACTGCAATAATAAGTAGTAACATAAAATATATATATAGCATATATATTAACAATCTCTGAACGGCAATTGCAACATCAACAGCATCTATGCAACAGCAACAAACCAACAACAGTAGTCTAACTTTTCTACTAACAAACTATTATTTATAATTTTTAGTTTAACATCTCCTTATGTTTTGGAATTGAAGCATAGCCAAGTTTACTGATTGATTGATTGATTGTCGCTCTACCCTCCTTCAACATTCCTGTGTAACTTCAACATTCTTCCTTAATTTATTTGTTTTATTGTCAAATCAAGAACCCCAACAACCCAACAACCAATCACCCCCAACATCCAGCAAGAACAATAACCCAAAATCACACCAAAAACTAATTCCCGTGATATTTGCAATTTATTCTTTATTGCAGGAAAAAGAAAAGGAGAAATTATGATTAAAATTCCTAAGAAAGAAAACAAAGAATAAACACACCGTATAAAATTTAAACAAATAAAACCAATTAAATATGAGCAAACACACACAGAGAGATAGCTGAGAGAGTAAAAAACGCATTAAAAACATTACATAAACTGCAACTACATAAAACTAGCGAATACATATAAGAGATGGTAACGAAAGAGAAACCCCCTCCCAGTCACCAGAGAAAAAGTTGTGTAAACCTCCCCCGCCACTCTCACCTCTCAGCCCCTCAAAGCCCAGACCCCTAACACTGCAAACTTTGTTTAGCGAAATTGAAATGAGAAACAGACAATTAACATTAAAAAACAACAACAACAAGAACAAGGAGGAGTTAAACAAGTAAACACAAAACAAAAAAAGAACTAAAATAATATTAAAATGGAAAGTGATAGCAGTTAAACGAACACTAAAACAGATATTATGAATAAAGGATGTGCGGAATATCGGCGGAACTCTAGCAATTAACTTTAAAGTGAAGAAGCGTTAACTCCGAAGCAACAAAGAGAGAAAAAAACAAAAAAAACAAGATTGTCGCACATGCCCACACCCTCGCCCACGCCACCACCCCTCCGCACCAGCCCAGCCCCTTGAAGACCCTAGAAAACACGAGAAAAAAAAACAAAACTAATATTGTACATAACCTGAAAAGTTGAGAAAGCTTAAGAAAAGCAAGGCAATTCTTCTGTCTCTGTACTCTCTGCCTCTCTTTGTACCGTTATTATTTCCTAGGTAGCGATAATTTGAGGTTAGTTTTTAGTTCGAAGAATGGAGGAGGAGGAAGCGCCAACAACAGCAACCAGAAGAGAAGAGAAGAATGGAGAATGGAGCAGGAGCAGCCACAAACGCAACTGTTAAAGCGAAATCCGGAGAAGGAAAAGGGAAAGTGAAGGCGATAGCGGACGAGAGGATGTTAAATGAACTTTGTTTATTAAACTTAGTTAATATGGTATAATGCAAAAACTGAAGATGAACTTTTTAAACAATTAAGTAGCGCGTTATGAGTATATTTTTAAAGGATTAATACCACAACTAGTAGCGAAAGGACGAACCGAACGCTGCAGCGAAAGCGTCAGCGGAAGCGGAAGCGAGAACCTTGTATATTGCATAATTTTAGGATGGAAAGTGTAATCAGATGCGTACTGCCAAAACTTGTAAAGTTCAGTACTATTTGCTTAGCCTCATTTTTGGTAAACAAAAACTAAAAAACCAAAATCAAAACAAACTGAAAACTAAGAAAACTAAAACCAAAACGAAAAACGAAATGTGTAAGATGAAGTGAAATTCATAAGCTCTGTTAATTCATATATATATTTCTGTTGTTGTTTCATTTCGGTTGTTTATGTAAAATGTATGTGTATGTAAAAACGAAGGAACGAAAGGAACTAAGAACTAAAAAAGCGGTCTTCAATTCACCATTCTTAACTCGTAAACTCATAAACAAATCGTATATATACATATAAACATATATGTGTGTACATATGTATATGTATAATTTATAAAACCCCTTAGTTCTAGTTGATGTGTTTTCCTTTTATTATTTATATTCCGTTGTTGATTTTTTCGCCGCCACCAAAGCTTTAAATATTTACATAGTAAAAACTGTGTTCTCAGCAAAATGATGAATAACTGAAAACAATTATGTTAAAAATGACACACAAAACGACGAGACGATTTGTATAGTAAACTAAAAAAAACAAATGAGAATAATAAACAAGCAAAAGCCCTTGATAAAAGCCCCACAAAGGTAACGTTCTTGTTATATATAAATAAAGTATATATATATATATAATTCACGTGTGTGTGTGTGCATGTTCGATTACATAGTTATATACATATGCGAAGAAATTCAAAAAAACAAGATAAAGAAAGCGAGAAGAAGAGGGGAGGAAAGGAAAGAGATTAGGTAAATAATAGCCTAGAGAAAAACAAGTAGAGTTTTTTGAAAAACCGTCGATAAATTCTCGTGCATAAGTTTTTTATTCATGTACAATTGTTGTACAGTTTTTGTGGCTTATTTGTGTATAACAACAACAACAACAACTATTAGTGACAACAAGAACTACTACTACTAACTATTACAATCGATCTATTACGCATAAATGTTGTATCTGAAACAACTCTGAATCCCTTGTCTCTGCCTCTGTCCCTCGAGTTTGATATATTTTTTCCACCTTATGGACCCATTTCCACTAGGACAACATTCTAGCATCTCGGTGCGAATGCACCATTCGTGATATCGTGCCCGAACTATCACCACTAGCTGTTCTAAACTAAAGAAAATACCTGGTGCATGCTGGTTCGTTAATTTTAAAAATAATTTGAGTAACTTTTATATCAGCATTAAGTAATGCAATGAGGGCCAATGGAAACAGCTTGTTTTGAATGCCTGCATTTTAGCATATTTCCAATATCGATAGCAAATGCAGTGTCTACACTTTGACTTCCGGTTTGGGTGCCTTCATGGATGCCTTCTTCTTTTTTTCTAGACCAAAGCTCCTCCTTGAACCCTTTCTGAATTGAACGACAAACAGCTACGATACCTATTTACTGCTATATTGTATGACGTAATGTTACCCACATCTACAACAACAGCCACACACCAACAGCAACAACATTCATACACGCCACTAAAGTAACACGTAACCTTAAAGCAAAATCAACTGCTACTGCTATATATATATATATGTATGCGATACGATCCGAAATATATATATATATACTATCGAACAGGATGCAACAACTATACCTACTTCTATAATATACACCTACTATATACAAACAACCACATACGCAGTATTGTATGTCTTTTTGTACAGAAAACAAACGACAGCAGACCAGAACAAAGACTCCTCAAAACTCCTAACTAGACTCCAGAGAAAAACTCCTCAGACATTTAAATATAGCATATAAAAAGTACCCCGTAATACCCCGTAATATTCATGATTTAAACCCTCGATCACCACCACCACCACCAGTTGCTAACTATCGAATATTATATGATCAAGCTAGGAACAAGAAGGGCAGAAGAGCATCATACTACTCGTAATTCTCGGCACACACACTTTTGACTCTCACGCGTTAGCTAAGGTGAAGATCGGACGCAGCTCTAGGAAGAGAGAGAGAGCTACAGGAAGAGAGAGAGGAACCTTATATATATTATATATATAACATATACATAAATAATATTAATAATTACTTGTAATTTTAATTAGACGCATAAGCCAAATGTTGAATGAGGAGGAGCGAGAGACATCACTAGCCCAAAGCAACCCGAAACGAAACGAAAGCTAAAGAGAAAAAAAACTAAACTTAAGCAGCAAAACGACGCTTCACATTAGTTAAAGCAAACAATATACATATATTATGCAGGATTGTGAAATGTGTTACCTTATACAGTTTTTATTACTAATATTATTTACGATCATCAGTAGATATGATTTTCTAGAGCGAAGGCTTTTGGGCTTTGCAAACTAAATCACAACTGTCTCTCTTCGACCTAGCGTACAGTGCGTTTCGGAGTTGTATGAGCTAGGGAGTGGTGATAAAAAGACAAGAGAGAAGGAGAGAGGGAATGCCAGCAAAGATATACACCATTTTCAGTCACCTGTTAAGGCATTTAGAGAGGAACCACTCAAGGGACGAAGCCAGGACACACTGTACGCCAAAGGTCAGAGGAAAATGTCCTTTTTTTTGTTTTGATAGAATCGAACCATGGCAAGTCACACCTCTTTTGTATGCGAATTCCGGCGACTGTTTGCTAACAGAGTTAACTTCCGATCGTGGAGGAGGAGGAGATTGGGAATGTAAAATGTGGAGGGAGCAGTGTGAGAGTGGAGTCCTTAGCCGGCCAGGCTGAGAGCCACTCACTCACCCCCTTGAGAATCGAACCCGCTAAAACTTAATTTTGTTTTCCGCCGGCGCCAGAGTAGTGTAAAAAAAAAAGAAGCTGTAGGAGATTGTGTAGGAAAACAAGAAAATTGCCTTAGGGTTTCAGTAGAAGTTAAACGAAAACTAAACAAGTTACTTATGTACTTATGACTTACTTTTTTTTAAATCATTTCCCCTTATCGGCGGCTTCGAGCAAAACGTGTGACTTTGCCTTAAAAAAAAAAAAACAAAAAGGGGGTTAAAAAGCAGATATATAACTACGGGTAAACCTCTCACCACACATCGCATACACCATAAACACCATAAACACCAAGAGGGAGCAGTATAAAGTATTCCGTAATCCCAGCTAGTAACCGAATGTCACACCTAACACACACACACACACACACACACACATGAGCTGGCGGAAGTAAGTGGAATCTTTTGGGGATGCGCCGCCGACGCCGCCGCTGCCGCCTCTCAGAAAAGCTACCGAATAAGCTAAGTAAAGTAAACTCCAGCAGCCTCTCTAGGGGCAGTTAGAGGAGAATCAATTAAGTGCCAGCCCCTGCCTCAAAAGTCACACACATACACACACACACACACACACTATATACATACATTACATGGTTATTAATAACCGAACAGAACTCGAACTCGAATGTCCCAGCGAAAGATTCCAGTTAGTTCCGAGGCAGCCTTGCGAAATGTCTTCAAACACACACGAACGAAGCAAAGAAAAGGACGAAGGACGAGGAAGAACAACTGTTTCAGAATGCTAATAACTATGATAACTCTATGATTTTTAGCAATTTATATATATATAAATTACATATATACATACATATACATAGATAACGAATTATGGAAACTTAAACCTAAAACTAAATCTAGACCGAAATGAGAGATCACAAAACAAAGAAACAAACAAACAAGTCAACAGGGCACAGCGCTTCTTAACTATATATATACATATATATATATATATATATTCATTTCGACAAGCAGAACTTTTTCTAAAAGCCTAAGAAGAACCTAAAGAAAACCTAAACCTAAACCTAAACCTAAACCAAACCAAGTACATGTAAAACCAACGCTAATCTTAAAACTATAACTAACTTTTTAAACTAATATTGAAATTGAACCCAACAAAGTGTTCATTAAACTAAAAAAAAGAAAAACAAACAAAAACGGATTACATGATTATGTACAAGCATGTATATGTACTTAACGTTATATACATTAAAGAAACAACACAACATTTTGTATGGCTATGGCAAAAAAAAAAGAAAAACAAAAAACAAATCCGTAAAAAACAAAAAAAAAAAACATAAGCAGAAGAAGGTGAAGATGAAGAAAACCCAACAATTTAGCTAAGTAAATTTAATGTAAAGAGTTTATTGAATAAATTGAGAAACAACCCGAAAAACAACAACAAACAACAACAACAAAAAGGGGACAAAACTTTAAATGCAACTTTCATCAGATTTCGAACGAACTTTACGAATTTTCCAAAATAAAAACAAAAGAGAAAACTGCTCTCTTTACGCCTATCTACCGAACTTCTCTATATAAATAACACACACATTATATGATATAAATAAATAATTAACGATGAGGATGATACGATTATGGAGGCAAGAAAGTTATGGGTTAATCGAAACAGAAAATACTTGCATAGGCATACACTTGTTTTTAGCACTAAATGAAGAAGTCTCTCTTGCGTTACTTTTGTTTAACCAAAAATACTAATTAAACCAAAAAAAAGAAAAAATAAATTAATATACATACAAAGAAAACATACTATAAAAACATACATACTATATATACATACATTACATATATATAAATAGAGTTTTTTAGATCGAAAAGCCCCCAAACTCGAATTCGAACTCGATGAACAAGCCCAAGAGAACCGCTAAAAATCTCGTCTCATCTCTCATGGATGTGCTACACACTAAATTAGTAACTAAACTAAATGAACTAAACTATTGTTAAACCGTAAACACACACACACAGACACATACACACACACACACACACATGAAACTCCATGGAAACATTAACTAAATAATTACATGAAACAAAGTTAAACCTCGAGTTAAATAGGCGAGAGCTTGCAGAAGAACGAGAGGAGAAGAATTTGGAGGAGGAGCCGCCGCCGGCAGTTTAGAACTCGAACTCGATAGCTCCACAAGAACCCCCCCCCCCCCCNCAGTTAGGTAAAACGAAGGGAGGAGAAATCGTTAGTGCAGCATAATAAAGAACAAATTGTATTATATCTAAGCCCAAGAAAATTAAAAGGAAACAAGTTAAAAACCTAATGAGTAACACCACACACACACGACCTAAAACAATGTTAATTACAAGCGCTAAAACCCCGGTAAATAGCTAAAAACCAAACCACAGGACGAAGAGATGGTGGACAGACCCAGACGGCGGCTATTTATTAAAGTGATTTATAGGGCAGAGTTGAAAACCAACTTTCAGCTAAAAAATATAGATTAATGAATAAATAAAAATAAAGACCGAAAAACCACAAAAAAATATTTTAAAGCAAGCGCTTGAATTGTACATTTTTACAAGGCAACACACTGTACATTAAGCGCCCACGGCATTAAGTAAACAATAAAAAAAAATAAATAAAGAATAAAAAAAAAAAACAAAAAACCAAAAAGAGTTGACAAGCACATAAAACAAAACCAAAATGGAAAAAAAAAAAATGAAAATCCAAAAAAAAGAAAATATACGAGACAGCAACAGAGTGTGTGTGCGTGCGCCGGATACACAAGAAGTTGCCTAGCCAGAACGGAAATGAGTTTATTAAATATATACATTTAAAAATTCATAAACAAAACAAAACAAAAAAACAAAAAGAAATCATGAGGAAGGAAAACCCAAAAAATTCGTTGCATAATATTTAAAACGAAGGTAGTATTAAACTCGATTGCCTAATTCTAATATTAAAACCGAAAGAAAACAAAAAAAAACTATAAAAACATTAACATTAACAGTAATAATAATAATAATAATGAAAACAAGAACAACAAAAAATGTTATTATACTTATTATACCGATTAAAATGAAAACAAAAACAAGAAAACCGACAAAAAAATGAAACAAAACAAATTAAAATAAAAATTTTATTTAGATTAAAACGTTTGCACATTTCGCCTGATCTACACCTCGCACACAATTGCAGGAAATTGGGAGTCGCAAAAGGTAGGTGTAGGGTTAAGTCTATACCTAAAAAATATCCTAAAATAAAGGTGGGTTATAGGAAATATATCGGAATATACAATTTAAATGGAATTTTATATCAACACTCGACCTCAAGCCGGTAAATGCACCCAATATTATTTGGAAAGGAAAATTAAGATGTATATAACTTATTTTAAATATATTTTTATATACATTTATTACGTAATTTGCTGACCTCCTTCTCCGTAGTGGACTACGTAATATATAGACAGCATCCAAGAGTCTGATTCTCCATAAACTACAGAAAATTTTCAAAGAAATACAATTTTATTAGTTGTCAAAATTAGAGATTTATTACTCATCCGCATCGATTTATTACTCATAAGCAGCGTTGACCAAATTGCTAAAATTCTTATTGATTTAACAAAAATTCCTAGAAGAATTGTTACTTCCAATAGTTCCCCTAAATAAAATGATGGAGAAATGGCGATATTTTTAAAATTTATTCAAGAGTCCGCTTCCCCATAAACTACAGAAAAAAGTCAATAACAAATAAGATTTTATTAGTTGTCAAATCCAGAGACTTATTACTCATCCGCATCGTTGACTAACTTGCTAGAATTTTAATTCAGTTAACATAAATTCAGAGAAAGAATAGTTATTGCCAGTAGTTTCCCTAAATAAAATGATGAAAAAAAGGCAATATTTCCAAAATAAGTAAGCTTTTGCAATAAAAATAAATAAAATAGGTAACCGTCTCGAAAAAGTCTTTAAAAACTAATCAAGATAATAGAAACTACATTGGTTTCCAGAGGCTGATGTGATAAGGAGTTTAACTTTAAGATTCTTTAAAATTGATTGAAATTCTGGACCTGCAGGAATTAAATAAATTCCTTAGTAGACATAATTCCACAGCAATCATTATCCTCAATTAATTCCCAAGTTCCCTTCGATGATCTTCCAACACAATTGTTCTTTATCTCTTTCTCAACAAAAGCCGCATCAGTTAAGTAATAGATCATAAGCCGCATAGACCTTTTTGGGGCTTTAAGCAAACGCAGAAGCCAACCAAGAATGTTAACAAACTGTTACCACATTTAACAAACATTAATAGACGCGTTGCCAAGCTAAAAAGAAAAGAATGCGAGTTCAAGGTGCCTGCTGTCCACTGCGTCGGATCCTTATCGCATACGCTCACACAACAAAGACCCAAGGCACGAGATGTGTGTGCTCAGGTAGCCGGCGGAGTAAACCTCATGTCGGAACATCCGTCCCCGTCCATCCATCCACCTGGCGAAGCTTGATAGCGCGGCGGCAATCTGACGTCATAAATATCAGGCTTTTTTTTTGGTAATAATAATTTTTGCTTTATTTAAAAACGTCACTACAAAGTTGGTTGCATCATATGGTTAATGGTTAATATTTGATTTCAGATAACACGCAAGTCTGCACTTAAAAATGCGCTACACACACATAGATATCGTGGTTAGATTTCTTCTAGTTCTTTGTCATTGGCTTCTCGCAAAAAAGGTACTAAAGGAATCCTGCTGTCTTTGTTAATGCCCGCTCTGCCAAGAGGTTAATGGGTACACATATATATATATATATCTGCGTTATTCGGCCTCCTACATGTGTGCACTTCATAGCTCAACTACAAAATACGTTTACAAATATATATATATATATTATATATAGAAGTGTGTGTTTGTGTAAGTACATAGATGCGCTTAGTCATTACATCTATGCGAGGGAAGGGCTAAGATTAACATTCATAAATTATGCACAAAATAAATATATATATATATATATTCGCACTTAAACACCTAAGAAAAAACATCGCACAGCAGCTGCCCTCCTCGGATTTGGTTTCCCTCTTGCGTCTCGCTGCGCCAACATTCATGGTTCTTGACCATTCGATTGGATTGCATTGTCGTTGACGGCGCCACCGCAGGTACGCGGTGCCTGCAGCAGATCTGTGTACTGGAGCAGGGCTTCGCGGAGTGATCGTGACACCTCCGGCGACGTTGTGGTGGTGCAGTCCACCAGGTATGGATACAGGCCAATTAGCTGATCCCAGGCGGGCTTGTTAACTGAAGGGACAACCAAAAAGGAACGATAAGGAACGTATTATGTAGCGAGAGGTAAAGACCTACAAGATATATCGACAAATCTATCGTATTTAATATCATATTGAAAAAATCGATATATTCAACGATATTTTAAAGTTTACAACGATAAATCCATATTCTGTCTAAATAAAACAACAAAATAATTTAAAAATTAATTTTTTTAGAATAATAATATGAAAATAATTAATTAAAATAACGTTTAATGTTTACGATATTATATTTAGACTACAATTTCCAAAAAAATAAAATATCGTATCGTAAATATCACAGATTTTTAAGTATTACAATTTTTAATATCGAAAAATATGTTAATTAACTTTAAAATATCGATTCGATATTATTAAAAAATGTTATTTTATTTTTTGCCTATGTTTCCGATATATCAAAATGAATATCGATTTATGACACATTGTATGTACATATATCGAAACGTTAAAATATCGATTTGTATATCGAAACGTTAATTATCGATTAATATATCGACTTTCAGGTCAAATATTGATATAGTACCACTTAACACAAAGCAGTTTTAGTTTAAATTAATTTATTTCTTACCCTTGGAGGCCGGAGCCTTTTTCATGGACACCACCAGCGTTGCAATGGCTTTGAGCACAAAGGATATCTCCGAGAGCCGGAATCTGCCAAGGTAAACCATGGATTATGGCGATGATATTTACACTCACGAGATTATAAACTCACCTGGGCAGCGGACACTTGCCGCTCTGCCGCTCATCATCGTTGAATCGCTTGAGGACCTCCTGGAAACGATGGAGCAGCGCGGTGACCGCCAGCCGCCCGGCAAAGTCCTTGCCGCCTGCCGCTCCACCGCCCGTAGCGCCCATTGGCAAGAGATTGGCATTGAGTCGGTTGTTATTGGTGTTGGCATGATCCTCCAGCAGCGAGAACTGCAGCAGGGTCTCGAAACACGTTTTGGCAAATATCTCGCGCAGCTTCCAATCCGATTCGTAGCAGATGTTCGTGTCCGAGGCGGAGTGAATGGAGCCCTTGTTCAGCAGCACCACAATCTGCATGATGAACTGGTGCGGCATCTCGTGGGCATGCGGCAGCACCTCGTCCCGCAGCAGCTCGATGACCTGACAGTCGATCGTCTCGTCTAGCACAATCTCCTCCAGGCCGCGATCCTCGATGGTGCAGACGCTGGCCGGAAACAGGAACTTGTCCAGAGTGTCCGCCAGGTCATCCCACAGGCTGCCAAAATGCTGTGGCTTGGCTCGCGCCACCTTCAGGCCCGTGTGCAGCACGCTGATAAGGCTGGAAATGGCCAGCTTCCAGGTGCTGGACGACAGGCACTTGTACTTCATGGCCAGGGGCGTGCGCAGTGCCTTGACAATGTCGTGCAGGATCTGCTCCTGCACCACCGGCTCCTCGGTTGCTGTTGTCTGGTAGAGCTTCACGCAAATACTGATGGACTTCTCGCCAAAGGGGATGTAGTTCATGCTGACCACCTCCACGGAGGCATTGTTGGCATAGTGGCCCGCAGAGGATTTGGCATACTTGTGCTCGACACTCTGCTGGAAGGTGGGCGGGGCGCAGGCAAACTTGCTGAAGATCAGCAGCTGACGGAAAATGGCGGGAATGAGCTGGCGGATGTGCGAGTCGTTCTTGGTGGCCTCCTGCATGGGATTATAAGTGATTATCGGATATTAGCTTGGAGTAATATAATCAATAGAGACGCTTACCTTCTGTATCAGCTCCATGCAATCCAGAATGCCATCATGTAGCGGCGTCAGCAGCGTGTCCGAGACAGTGGACATGATGTAGGGCACCGCATCGGTTTGGACGGGAATGCACACTGCATTGGTCAGCACCGTGCAGAATTTGTCAAAGTCCGCGGCGCTAAATCTTAAGAATATGGGATGATATAAAAGGTATATTTAATTAAGCAAGTTTGAGTTTTAATTTCCTTAAAATGTTTAGATTTGGAACTAAAGAGAGAGCTGAAAATATCAGTATTTTTTGGGATTCTATCCCATCATCATTGACGCGAGAAAGCTGCTCTCTGGAACTTAAGCAGACGCTGAGATCTTCCAATGAGTAAAGACCACGCCTCTGAATTGGCATGAGCAAGCAATTTTTCTGTTCCTGACGAAAATCGCGCTCTCTCCGCTCTCACAAAGTTGAGAGCGTAAAACCTAAAAATATAAGGCACTGTTCTTCTTTCTTCTAATAAAATACGTAAACTCTCTCTAGGGCTCGTCTCTATGAGAGCAAAAAGAGAGGCTCTCTTAAAATATTAAGAGTCCTCAAAGTCGCTGACAAGAATATCTTCTATAGTTTTATCGTGGGCTGCCGCTGTATACCTACAAGAGAGCGAGAGCACGCTCTCAATCTGGCTCTCTGGCAAGTTTACCTGGACCCAGCGCTGGGTCCAGCACGAAATTTGCATGTGCAAAAAGAATGGCAGCATCTTAGTAAATAAATCCTCATTGTCTCTACTCACTTGACTTGGATGTGCTGAAAGATGGCGGGAAATATCTGGATCAGGGCTGTGAGGAAGGCCTGACTGGGAATGTAAAAGTCGTCCTGACTGTCGGCACCATTGCTGTTCTGCTGCTGCAGCTTCGTTGTAGGCGACGTGGACATCTTGGTGCTCTCCATGCCAATGCTCAGCCAAATGTTCCAGGCAATCTGATCGGAAAAAGAGGCAATAGATATCCCTTTAGTCTATGGTTAAGGGGAAAAAAGGAAAGCTAAAGGCAACCAAAAACCTTACAAGTGCTTCGCTTCACTGCTGGAGGTTGGCCTACCCTACTACCCTACTCTACTCACAGTCCATATTTCGTCGTCCTGTTCCTGTGCCGTCTGTGGATCCTTCAGAGACTTCTCTGCCCGCTCCGTTGAGTTGTGATACATGATCTCCTGCAGAGACTTGAGGGCGGCCAGCGATACCTCGCCATTCTTGCTCAGCGCCGCATTCTGTATAAACTCCAGGATCAGGGACCAGGCCCGCTCAAAGTCACCCAGCTGCTGGAGCAGCTCCCGCTTGGTGTTGAACACCCGACACACACCCGAAAGGGTCAGCACCTGTGTCTCCGCCCACTGCTTCTGGGCGGTGTTGCGCGAGTGATGGATGAGAATGTTGCCGCTGGCATCCACCTTCTCGTTGCTGGCCGAGCTGCTTAGAGCGCGCACATTGTCCAGCAGCGGGAAGAGCACCTGCCAGACCAGTGCCTGCCATGTGGGCGGATTTAGCAGGCTGCCGTGGGCCGAGATGGTGGAGAAGAGCGTCTGGCCGGCTGATTTGCGGACCGCCGGACGCAGATCCACACACAGCTCGCCCAGCTTGGCGTACAGGCACATCCATAACTTGTCGAATTGCGGCATCTTGACGGTGCCGGGGAAATCGGGCAGAATGGACACATCCTGAAGCTGTGTGGACATGAGCTTGTCCTGGTTCTGATTGAAGAAATCTGAAATGTTCCACTGTAGAGATGGCAGAGGATTAAAGATAGTTTCCATCAGGGTTTATAGAGATTCCTTACCATCAGCCCAATGGCCGTCAGCGAGATGTTCAGCTCTTGGGTCTGGGACCCAAACTTGGCCGCCGTGCTGATGCACAGGGGCAGGCATCGCCAGGGCATCACGGTAAGGAAATCGGTTATCACCAGCTGTAGGCATTGGAATGCTGTGCGAATCAGGGGCTCGCCATGGTGCTCATTAACAGCGCCAATGATCTCGATAATGGCTGGCCAGCCAAAGGAGAGTATCTCGCCGGCGGTGTTTAGGATCTGCAGGACACAGTCCAGCTGCCGTTGGCGTACATCTGCATGCAGGACAGTGGACAGCTCGGACAGGGGACTTAGCAGCATGGTTTGCAGTTCCTTTTGGGACAGAAAGATATGTTTAAAAAGTATAAATTATTAGGAAATTTCGAAACACAAACCATGTTCTCCTTGAGCGGCGTCTTGTGCTTGAACTGCAGGGCGGACTTAACCAGGTAGGTGATGGCCTCCACACCCCACTCGCGCATCCGGATGTGCCGGTGCTGGCACACCTCCAGCAGGTGGTTGGTAAGCGGACGCCACAGCACCTTGATGCGCGGCATATTCACCAGCCCCGTTTCCAGCAGCTTGGCCACCGCAAAGAGCGAGGGCTCACGATTGGCATAGGCCAGCTCCATGGCCTCGTGCGACAGCTTGCAGAGGGCATCGATCAGGTGATGCAGCGCCACATCGTCCAGATACTGACTGGACTCGAACAGCTGGCTCAGCATTTGTGACAGCACTGGGAGATCGGCCATCACGGCCGTCTGAATGCCTACATTCGCCTCCACGGCCGGCTTGGGCATGGCCTGAAGACTGCCGCCAGTGGAGGGCTTGAGGCCCAGGATCCACACCAGATGCTGCAGCGTTTGCAGGACAATGTGCCAAGAGGTGCCCAGAATGCCGCCATTGTTGTGCGCCAAGAAGAGAATGGCCCGCATGCACTGCAGATTCTTGTTCGTCAGCATCACGGGCGCCTGCATCACGCTGTGCGGCAGCGAGGCGGAGGGCAGCGGTGTGCCCACCGCCACAATTTGGGGCCTAAAGTCCCCAGCATCGCCGCTGCAATTGTTGATGAACTGACTGCTCAGATCCTGGCTGCCACTGCGGGTGTGACACCTCAGGTCGCCGTCCTGCGTCTGCGTTGTGGTGTTGGCAAATATGGACATGGCATAGTGCGGCGGAAAGGAGGCCCGGCACATGGCCATAATGAAGGCATCGCGCGGCTGCAGCTGCTCCAGCATGCCGCACAAGGCGGCATAGTTTTGCATGGCCTTAAGGATGTTCTCGGTGGTGGCCTCGTCAATGGACGTCTCCACCAGGGGGATAAAGGCGCTGAGGAGGCCGGACCAGCTGGAATTGACCAGCTGCAGGCACAGCGGCTTGTGCTCCTCCTCGGTGATCACCGCGGTGTTGTGACTGGGATGCAGCTCGGGTGTGCGCTGTATAACGCCGCCAATGGACCGGGTCATGTCCAGGAGTATGGCATGGCCCACCGAGATGCCATAGCTGTCGGGTATGTTCGGGGCATCCAGCTTATCCAGCATTTCCAGGCTGCAGGAAGGGATTTATCATAAATTAGTGTTATTTTCGGAGTAAATCTTATCCTGGTTCACTTACTAGACCGCCTTGGATATCCCCGGCGCATAGGTGGCCACCAGCGGCAAATAGGCTCCGCGGAACATGAAGCCGCACTGATTGTTGCCCCCCAGCGCCGACAGCGCGCCTCCCATGCCATTCTGCTGTCCATTCAGCATCGTCGAGGCATTGATCAGGGAATATCGCACATAGCTGCCCATGGCGGCTATCATGTCGTGGACTATGTTGGTGGCATGATTCTTCAAGTCATACGACTTGCAGAAGAAGGCAATTAGCGAGGAGCGCGTCACCAGCTTATGGATAACCTCCAGGGCCAGGGCCCGCTGCCAGCCGGGCTTATCCGGATCCAAGAACTTGATTATCAGCGAGAGGAAGATCTCGCACTCGGTCACCAGGATGGTGTGGTATTTCTGTATGAGAATGGCCACCAAACGCAGCAGACGCATGCTTATGGGGAAATAGGGCTTCTCGGCCGGCACGGGGGCATTGCCATTGCTGGGAGCAGCCGGCAGCTGGCGATGCTTGACATTCGGCGAGAAGAGCTTTATGACCAGGGCACAGACCCGCTCCTTGAGCAGCAAACGGAAGTCGTTGCTCTGGAAAAGGGAGGAAAATGTAGATAAATATTTGGATTTTCTTTTGGAGAAGCCCCAATAGTGACGCACCTCATGGAACACAGCGCTGAAGTTGGTGAGCACAGCCTCCAGCAGCTCCAAGCCAAAGGTGCGCGTCATTTCGGTCATGCCCACCAGCCAGAATGGCTGCTCTGCATTCACCAGCTGCACCAGATCCTGGAACAGCAGAAAGGCATCCGAGGCAAAGGTCTGAACCTCCTGACCGCCGCCGCCACCCTCGGCTGCCTCCGCTGACGAGGCACTCCCCTGCTGCTGCTGCTGCTGCAGACTCTGCACTGAATCCTTCTCCAGGTAAACACGCTCGAAAACTAGCGACACCAGCTGTCGTATGGTGGCCCCGGCCGTATTGACAATCGTGGGATTCTTGGTGTAATGCAGGCGGAAGCACAGAACCAAGGCCTTGGCCAATGTGTCGCCATGCACCACTGTATTGGTGGTCAGCAGCAATGTCACCGTTTGTAGCACCTTCACCTCCTCGATGTTGTTCTCCATGAGCGTCCACAGGGCATTGGTGATGTACAGGGCGCCCTTCTGGTCCACCACCTGCTGGGTGATGAGACGCTGCATCATGCCCAGGCAGAACTGCAGGGGAAAACGAAGAGTTAAGTGGGATAACAGCTTATCCCTAGCTAGAGCTAGAGCTAGAGCTTACCTTGATGATCTTCAGATCCTTGGTCTCGCATCCCTGCACCAGGGGATAGAGTATCTGGTTGACGGTGTAATACACCGAATTCTGTTGGCTGCTGCCGGCGGAGCAGAGCTTGGAAATGGCCTCCTCGGATGCCTGAAGGGGGGAGGGAAACGGTAACAGAGAACAGAATTAATGACCATGTGTGTTGGGAGTGGAAATGTCATAAAATCAATTTCATTTGCGCTCGCCGCCTATCAATTTCATAATTGCGTAGAACAAGCACAGGTGGAAAACAGAGAAAACCACCCCCCGCATCACGCCACACCACCACCCAGCTGGTGGGGGGTGACAGTGACACACACACGAGCACAAGTGCCGCAATTAGAGACGAGAATGGCCGTGAAAACAAACACACACACGTCAGCCAGGCAGGAGAGGACTCACCTCCTTAATCTGAGGGTACTTCTTCTTGGTCTCCAGCGAGAGCGTCTTGAAGTCCGCCTGCAGCGCCTCTACAAACTTGTGCACATCCTGGCCCCCGCCTCCGCCCACAAACGACATGGTCACTGCTGCTGCTGCTGCTGCCGCTGTGGCTGCTCCAACTAACTACTACTACTGCTGGCTATTGGCTGGCTCCGCGACGAAGGACAATCACTGCACTAGCTGCAGGCCACATTTAAGTACCACAACCGATGCACACATATGCAGGGCAACCACTTGGAAAAGTGCAATAATAAATAATATCGGAAGAGCGCAGCACAATAATGCCGTGAAAATTTGTGATTCGTTTTTACAGCTGACGTACACAGTGCGGTTCAGTGTTGGTAAGCGCGTGGGTGGCCCTGTTAGGTTAGCATGGCGCCTAACAGCGCTGTTACTGCTGGCAGAGGAGACGAAAATATGTGGGTCGTCGTCGTCGCCGTCGCAAAAAGGATAATAATATGCCAAGCTTAAAGGTAGCTAAGATGGATGCGGACAAGCACCCAAAGGTCTCATAAGTCCTAGGCCCAGCCAGCCTTGCTGCCCAAAAAAAATACACCAAATTTTGCCTGGAAATGCTCAAGACTTCATAAATAAATAAACAAGGATAAGCCTACTGAGTAAGTGTGCATGACATTGCCTGTCAAATTTTTGTTTTTTTTTTTTGTAAACATGACTTTTTGGGATTTTTCCCACAGCTAGGATTCGATTATCAAATGAAATCCAGCGAAATACCAGGACAAAAAGGCTGAATCTGTAGAGCCATGGCAACACGCGTACTGCGACTCATCCTGATCCTAATCCTCCTCATCTTCACCATTTTCTCTTACGTTTCGAAGTCTAGGCTATTGGGAAAGCTGGACTTTAAGCCATCGGAAGCACCAGAACCCTCGGATGATATGGATCCTTTTGAGGCCTTTGCAGGAGGTTATTATTGTTATGTCAAATAATGGTTAAAGGATTTGATTTTTAATGTGATTTTTAATTCAGGAAGTATTGGCAACAATACACCTATCTTGAAAGGACTCATACCATTCTCTCATCAGCATCAGGGTAAGGATCTTAGGGAACTTTTTCTGAAAATAGAAACATATTCAAGTAACCTCTAATCCACAGAAAAAACCGTAAACCAGAAGAAGTTTTTATTGAAAGACAAGGACATCCTGGCGAGCAAACCTTTGGAATTGGTATCTTTGGATAGCAAAGCTCCCATCCGAATGCCACTCGCAGGTGCCATCTATCAGCCCGGCCATCTGGACAATGATATCGATTTGGAGAGGATATGTTCGCGTGACGGATTTTTCACAAAACTCCTCGTTCTTATCACCTCAGCCATACCACATAGATCAGCAAGGATGGCCATCCGGCAGACTTGGATGCACTATGGCAGCCGCCGGGACGTGGGCATGGCCTTTGTTCTGGGACAAACCGACAATGAGCGACAGAAAAAAGCCCTCGATCGCGAGGATTTTATGTATCGCGATCTGATTAGGGGTCACTTCGTGGACACGTACAACAACCTCACGCTCAAGACGATGTCGTCGCTGGAGTGGGCATATCGCCATTGTTCGCGGGCCAAGTACGTTCTCAAGACGGACGACGATATGTTTGTCAATGTGCCCAAGCTGCTGGCGTTTCTGGATAATCACAAGGCGGCGAATCGAACCATCTATGGTCGTGGCGCTGACAAATGGAAGCCGGTGCGCAATAAGTGGTCCAAATACTACATATCCATCGCCCAGTATGCGAAGAATGTCTTTCCCTACTTCACCACGGGTCCAGCCTACCTTTTAACGGGTGATATTGTGGGTGACCTACTTGTCCGCTCGCTCAAGACGCCCTTCCTGAAGCTGGAGGATGTCTTTACCACGGGCATAGTGGCCGAAAGTCTGGCTATTAAGAGGGTTAATGTTCGCGAGATTGCCAACGTTCGCGTGGAACTGGAGGCATGTCGCATCCGTGACAAGATCACTGTGCATATGGTGAGTCCCAACGAGCAGTTCGATGTGTGGAAGATGCTGCTGGACGATACCATTAAGTGTGTAAACGGAAAAAGGAGTAAGAACTAGGGTAACAGGTGGTATTCATGAAGATCTCTGTGGGTTTGTAAGCTTAGGAATATATGTGATATAGTGTACATATTCCCAATCAAATTATTGCTTAGAAACATTAAAGATTACTGCAAAACGCTTATTATTATTATAAATTATTTTAAGAGCTTCATGTAATCAAAATATCAGCTTTAATATCTCCATAGGAAACGATCTAGATAGACGCTTAACTATAGAATAATCTAAAATATTTCCAGCATTTTTTAGATAACCGGACACAATAATATCTAAGTTTTTTATTGTTACTAAATAAATAGTGAATACATACAATTTTGTAATAGAAAAATATATTTAAAAAAATCAGTTTATATACATTTTTGAGCCCACAAAAAAAAACACACAACTCATGCAGGGACTTTAAACAAAAAGGACTCTAAATATTTGAAAGACTGTTACTTAGAGGACACTACTTTTCTGGTAGGCATAAAACTCCTCATCCTCATCATTATCCGCCTTGACCAGCCGCAGCTTTCCCTCCTTCTGCAACTTGCTCAGGTGATGGTTCACATTGTAGGCGGCGGCAGGCCACAGATTCTCCGGCGTCTCCTTGTAGACCACTCGCACCACATCCATGGCCTGCCAGCGATCGTTGGGACGCTGGACAAAGAACTCCAGGATCTGCGCTTCTCGCTGATTGCGATGGCTTATGTAATACTCGATCTTGCCAATCGGTTCCTCAATCACATTGCCATGCCCCGGGAAGATGCGCTGCGGCTTGATGTCCAGTATCCGCTCCAGGCTCTTCATGTACTCGAATAGATCCTCAAAGACGGCGGTGCCCTCGCCCAGGATGCAGTCGCCGCTGAAGAGGGTGCCCTCGTTCATGGCCAGCACCACATGATCGGTGGTATGTCCCGGCGTGTGCACTACCCTCACATTGGCTCCCTCCGTCTTGAATTCCTGATTATGGGCCAGCGGATGGAGCTTAATGTGCGCTGGTATCTCGGGGCACACATCCTGGGCATCCGTGCGACCGTACTTGAAGACACGGCAATCCTTGTCCGCCAACTTGGTGCCCAGAATGCTCTTCACTCCTCCTACATGATCGTGGTGCCAGTGCGTCAGCAGAATGGTGTCGATGGAGGCCTGCTCCTGCTTGAGCACATCGTTCAGATGCTCAATGTACTGCGGCACATCCTCGTCGCCGGTGTCGATCAGGATACGCCGCCTTCCGCTGCCCAACAGGTAGGTGTTTGTGCCCTGAAGTGTCATGGGGCTGGGATTGCAGCCCAGGATACGGATAACCGAGGAGCTGAGACGGGTTACGGCCGGAATTAAAGCCATTTTATAGTTCACGGAATCTAAAAAACAGAATAATGATGAGGCACATAGTTTATGTCTTGATAATGCTTAAATACGCACCTAAATTCAGTAACAAAATAATCCACTTTAGGAGGAGTATTTTACAGGTTCTAATCTTGCGCTGTGCTCTTAAAAAACCAATTAAAATGAACTTTGCTCTTATCAATAAAGTTGCTTTTTGTTACCAAAATTCTAACAGAACAGCTGTTTTGAACAGTGCTGGTAAGCGTGCAAAGTAGTGAAAGTTTTCAGTTAAGTTAGCAGCTTTTAAATTTAAGATTACTACTCCATGATGGCAATTATTATAATTAATTTATTATTATTTTTATATTATTATTAATTTAATTCCCCCGAAATGCAGCCAAGAAAACCCTTACCCATTAGTGTGACCAAATGGTGCCAAAAAGTGGCATTTCCTCCACACTCGCCGCCTGGCCACACTCCGTTAACGTTGAGCTAATCGCGGAACACAAAAATTTCGGTCGGAAGGTGAAGTGGGAGTAATGTTCGGCCCACAAAAAAAGAGAAAAAAATCGGAATAGCGCAAGCATTGTGCAAAGCCTCAAAAGTGTCATAGCAAAAGGTGCAAAAAGAATACACCTCCCCCATCTCTTCTTGCAAATTGCAAACCACTGTGCGAGCGAAGAGAAAATCCAATCCGTTGGGGAAACGCGTTCACAAATCACAGAGTCTGCTGTGCGGTCCACAAAACAACAAAAAAAAAACGCGAGAAACAGCAGAGCGCCTCCTAATGCTAATGCCTATTTATTTTTAAAACATGCTACGCATGACTAATGAAACGGGTTGGCGTTATTAAAGACGATAAAAACACACAAAAAAAACCGAAATACTCAGCTAAACTAAAAACTACCCAAGGCTCTGGGGGCAAACACACACACAAACACTCGCAAAACACTCACACACACATACCCGAGCCACTTTTGTGGTGGCGCCTAGGGTCCAACAGCAACAACAACAATAGGCCATAATAGGAGGATTACCTCTGCAACAACAACAACAACAACAATAATAACTACAAACAACAATTCATCATTCAAGAAGTAAAATTTATTAACGCTAAATAAACACTAAAAATAAACAGGCAACACAGCAAGTAATTATGCTTGACCCTGGTCCAACAATAGCCGCCGTTGCCGTCGCCTTCGTCGCCACCGCCACTGGTATATCCGATTCCGAATCCAAAGCCGCCCCGCTGGAGTGAGTCGCCGCTAAAGCCACGCTTGGGAAGGTGAGTTCGCCTAGAGCTGGAGAAGATTGGGCGACGAGACGAGACGCAATGACGATGACGATGCGTTGCCCGTTTTTGTTATTTTATTAAGACACACATATTTATGTGTGTATTTTTTTTCGGTTGGGCAACCCAAACGCAACGCGCAGCTCATTTCCAAATCCCACGGCCGGACATTGCACCATCTCGTAGCCAGTGGCTTTAAGTAGTAGGTTTCATTAACACGGTCGATCTTAGACTCTAATTGTTATAGGAAATTTAAAATATATGCATACATACATAAGTATGGTGGTTTGGCCTTCTTTAAGCATCAAGATAAAGGGGAATTTTTATAAATTGATTTAAAAAATAGATCTAAGATAGGAAATTTAATTAACAACACGAAGACAAAACCTAGGTTTTACCCTAAGACAGATAGATCTTTTATTAGACAAGGAGTACGCTTACTCGTACATTTGTTTCGGAAGACAGCCAGGGTTTATCAGTTAGCTTGCTCTTTTTTTGCAAATAGTGTTGGTAAGCATTTAATATTACATATTATTTGTACATAGATAAATGTACAAATGTATATAAATCTACTCTCATACCATAGCCTTCGTTAACGCCCCGAATTTCATTTATATTCCGTTACTTTTCCATTAGATTCGTTAATTAATTACATTGATATCTTTTTTTATTTTCTACTTAACTAATAAATCTAAAGAGTTTAGTTTATGGCTTTCTACTTTCAAAGCAATAATTTAGTCAGTAGCAACTGTCTAAAGCTAACGTTTGCCTCTTTCTTATCTATAAAACGATAAGGAATTGCTACTATAATTAAACACTTAAGCTGTAATAGTAAATAGTGTTAACTTGCTAGTAAAAAGACATTAGTCACAAATAAAAGGAAAGCCATTAAATGAAATAACAGCCTTTAAGAGCTAAATAAATATGTTGTAAATACAAAGCTATTTCCTACTTAAAACTCGAACAGAACTTAGGTAATATATATGTATAATATATGGATAAAATGCACTTCACTTTAACAATAAATGGAATTTCTTTAAATAGTTTTCAAGTGAAATTCCTGTGCTAAATATTTATTCGCTTTAAATAAACTATTTCTAGTGCTAAATTCAATATCCCTTGGAAATGAGTTTGAATTTCTTGAGTTTAAACAAAAGAATATGTTGATAAATATATATTTCCTTTAAATAAATTATTTTTAGTGCTGAATCCAATATCCCTTGGAAATGAGATTAAATTTCTTGAATTTAAACAAAAGAACGTGCTGAAAGCAAGGCACTATTTACACAATCAAGTGCATAATAAACGTATTTAATAGATTCCCAATAATGGCCAGAGTTTACCACAGGCATCTGCTTTCTAAATCGTTAATAAGAATCAACGGATAGAATTTGTGTAAACTCTTCTCTGATTATGAATTATAATTTCTAATTATGGAATCTATGACGATCTTTGATGAGTCCACGGACATTACACCCAACTTTCCACGGACTAGTGATATTTTATTAACACGTTCCTCTGGGTCCAGTAGTTGGATGATGCCTCTGATTGATAGCGGGGCAGTCGCTGAGAGATGAAGATAGTTTCGCGACGCCCGAAAACCCGTTTTCCGCCTAACCGGCGATTATCTGCGGTTCATTGTACTTATTAGCAGAGTCAGAGTCGGAGTCATAGCCCGGAGTTTGGAGTCGGGGCCACGTGAAGCAGCAGCAGGCAGATTGAAAGCTCTGCTGGACCCACCACTTCCGCTCCCAGTCGCCTCTGCTCTCCAGTGAGCAGTTTCTGCTGAATTCGAGAGCCATTCCACTCCATCAAATTACGCGCTCTTGTCAAATTTCACGGCTGTTTGGCAATTTCGCACACAATTACAAGGCACTAAAAAGAAAAAGAAGCAAATTACCGAAACACGTAGAATAATTACAGGCAAAGTTCTCGTAAATTGAACAATTATAGGCTATCGGCAGTCGTGAAGTTAATGAAATATAAAACGCTTAATACGCGTAGATCTGGGGCAGCGTAGATATCTCTAGAGGTTACAATTGCTCTTTCAAATGCTTTCAATTTAATATGTGACCTTTATCTGTTCGTTTTTTTTTCATAAAAAAATAATAGCATATGGTAGTTGTACCTTTGAAACATTTATTTCAGATCTTTCTGGCCTTAAATAGTATATTAATGAATGGAATTCTTCCCAGAAACTAATTCTCTCTAGAACAATCTCTATTTTCACTCTTTTTGTTGATAACAAATTATAGTTATACCTTTGAAACATTAATTTTATGTCTTTCTGGCCATAAATTATATATAATTTCATAGAGTTCTTCCCCGCAACTATTTCTCTTTAGAAAAATCCCTAGTTCCCCTTCTTTTTGTTGATAAACCCCTACATTAAAATTCATACAAAGTGCAGAAAAAGTCTACTGATTGTACAGTAAACATATACAGACATATGTACTCCAAATTTATGGCACACAAGGGAAGTGGAAGTGCGATAAGCGGTGGTCGGGTTTACCCGGCGATAATTATAGAGAAATTCCAAGTAAAATGGCCTTGTGTTTAAGCTAAGTTAAACTTGTGCTCTGTCGCTGCATTTGGCAGTGATTCATCGCTGCTGATAAGCCACACTTTCGCTCTCGCCGAATAACAATGGAATAATAGGGTTGATCTCTTATCAATCCGCCTCTAAGCGTCACGCTGCGGTTCCCAATACATACTACGCGTAGTATGTACGTATAAAAAGCATTATAAATCCGTTTATTAGCTTTGACTTTGCTGTGATAAGAGAGCACCGCAGACAAAAACACGATACGGCATTGTTCCCAAAAAAAAAATATTCCATTACTCGCACTATCCGGTTCCCAGATCAAACCAGATCCCACTCCCGCCCCCCTTCCTGACAGCTATTAAAGTTTATCAAACGATTACCACCTCTCATTAACTGTCTAAATATTTGGCATTACTCTTTTTTTTTAATTAAATGTCCAGGTGAAGCAAGAGTCTCTATCTCTCTTTCTCATATTTACAATATATATTCCATATTTTCGATTTATGAAGGCAATAAATAATTGTATTGATAAGTAAGCCTTGAAGTGGAAATACGCAGAAATTAGTTAAAGCCTTATCACAGATGGGAAGTTGGTAAATAAAAAAAAAAAAACCCCGAAAGGAACAGTTCAAGTATGAACAAAGACCTCTCTAAAATCAATTTGATTTTTCCTTTATTGATTGATTTCTTTAATTATAGGTAGACTTCCATACAGAAGCCCCTTTGGACAATGTAAAGGTATTATCTGGTCTTTATTTGGGTTTCCCTTTTTTGCCAAATCAGCCTTAAAGATTAGATAAGTCTATTATACTACCAATAGCTTTAGGCCCAGACACAGTAATCGAAGTTTGATTGCCTTTGATTTCCTTGACAAACATTTGGATATTCAGACATATAACTTACCTTTCCAGTTAGACCAGGTTCCCCCCCTGATTAGATAGTGCTAACCTTCTGATAATTAATACCATATCGACAAACAATTAAGATAACCCACGTACCACCGCCGGCTGACGATGACGCATGGGGGATTTTCATTAACTTGGCTCAAGACAAGGCAAATCGAAAGTTGTTGCAAGAGTTACGATTGCTTTATTGATTTCCATAACAAACTGTCGTCGCACCCAAGGGGTTCTATTTTTATGGTAACCCACAGGTAGGGTTAGTAGCTGACATTGCAGCTATATATATGTATATATATAAAATTAAATGCGTCTCAAAGAAAGCCCTCTAACTTCCCTTAAAGATGGGTTCAAACCGATAGCCAATCTTATCGTCCAGACAAGGCGAGTCAAGTGGTTGCTCCGCCGGCGCTGGTCAAGAGTTTCTCCCTGCTGTTTCTGTTTCTGTTCTGTTTCCACTCCACTCCTCGCTGCTGTCGAAACCGGGTCAAGAATGCTGTTGACTTATTCGAGGCACCCGACAACGCATGCAAAGTGGCGACGGAGCCCAGAGCGCCATGTCGTGACAATTCTGGAAGCTGTGCGTGCGTGTTCTTGGCTTTTTTGGGGAATTCATTAGCTCATGGAAACTTCCCAAGTGCTTCCCCCATTCGTCATTCCTCGCCATTACCATATAAATAGGTTCACATGTTTTAGCCATTAAATTGTTCAATACTCGATTAGGTACTGGGAAATCTGGGGATCTTTAGACTCTAAATAAGGCTTCAATTATTTTATTTTTTAACTACAAAATGAAGTTTATTTGCCATGCATTTCTTTTGATTTATATTGGCAAAATGCCTCTAGAATATTATTGATTTTTAAGGCAAAGAGTTTCCTATTTCATTTGCATTTCTTGAAACTGAAATTATATCACAAACTTTTTTAAATATTTTATTCAATCAGCCAAGGCAAGCAGAAAACTTTATCCTGGCTTCAAGCCTCAATTGCAGCTTAAATTAGCATTCCAAATAAATTCTAAAAGTGTACAAATATCTTATCATTCAGTGTAGGTAGCTCCCATCTCGCCTCGTTCCTTATACAAATATTTACATTTTTTTGTTCGTCATTCCCAAAGGTAAATAAATCAAAAAAAAAAAAAAGAGTCTAAAGGTAGTAGCTCGACTGGCAAATACCTGGGGAGGAAATAAATTACTTAATAGGGTTTAAAAGCAAAGAATTCCTTAGTTAATAGACAGAAAACAAAGGGTTTGGTGTTATAGATCACAAAGAATATTAAATATTAGAAAGTTAATGATGGTATAGGCAAAGACACAAGAAGTACTAAGATGAGTAACGACCATACATTTGATTTGCAATATGCGAGCC
>JAEIIU010049989.1:0-14013 GCA_018874675.1 Drosophila baimaii
ATTATCATCATTTTTTTTGATAAAAAAAATATCATCGATACGATATTTTTTTTAGTTTTCGACAACCCTAAAAAGTCCCAAAAGCTATTTGTATAATAACTGTTAGCTAAATATTGATAAATATAGATAAATATAATGTTCTTTAAATTAAACTTTACTAAAATTCGATCCATACTATATTTTGCTTTCCCAAAATTGAATAAAATAAATTGCTTTATAGATACATTTCTAGAAAACATAATTTAATCTTTTCAAGCGACCAATTAGCAAATATCTCAAATAATTTTGCAGGCCAATAAAAGAACAAAAACTCAACTTAGAATCTCAGCTTTATTTTCGCAATAAAAACACAACAAAAAACCACATTTCGTAGGCGCCTCTGGAAATAAACCCCTTTCTCGAGGCAACAACAAAAACAAAAACAACAGCAAACAAACGAGGAAATTGGGAACAATGGACCTGCAAAAACAACAACAATAGCTAAGGCAATAGATGAGCCGCACGTGGCCTCCCCATTTCCCAGGAAAATGGATGAAAAACGATTCGAGCGACAAGAAAACAGTGAAAAACCTTTAAGAAAAATGCCAGCAAAAATGCCCAAGTGACCCAGAACTTGGGCAAGAAAATCCACAAGGCAGCCCCTGATGGATGTGGGGGCAGGTGACCGCAGGGGGCGGCTGATTTTCCGACGCTTTTGATGTTTTCCATCTGACGACAAAAGTGACCAGCAGACAACAGAACAATGTTAAGGCGCTGTTAGGTGGGGAAATATGCTAGGGCCCCAACGGTTTTTTTCATAAATTTCCCCACATATAAAACCGCTTTAACGCTCTCTTTCTTGCATTTTGCGTATTAAGAGAGAGCATAAGAGAGCGTGAATGAGTGCGGAACGGTTAACATGCTCCTGTAAAAGTAGATGGTTTTAGTCATTGCTAAGTTCTTTTTGGAGTTCTTAACATGGTTGTTGACTTGCCTAGACAGCAAAAAACAAGCGGAAATAAATACAATTTAAACTGAAATAGGGTGGGCTTTCTATTAAATAAAAAAATATTAATATATTTAAATAATATAAAAAGGTGCCTAGCTAAAATCCTACTGCTATGAACAGTTTATTCACAAATATTTAAATATTAACATATTTAACCGTTTGCCACCGGCTTCACAACTGAGCTCTTACATTCGGTTAACAGCGAAAGAGCGCATTTCTTCTTCTTCTTTTCGTAACAGTGATACAACCAGAGTTGCCAATTTAGCTATTTTTCCAATTAGATCCGTTCATGCAGTGGCAAACGACAACAAAATATGTAAGTAATTTTAGAATTTTTAAAACATCCTTTATACTTTACGATCTTGGCGGCACATATTTTTGTTATATGGAATTATTAACGTTTACAATTTGTTAACTATTTAAAGCTTTTTTCAAAGACAAGTTTAGCTTTCTTACAACCCGGAGAGTTGGCAGCACTGATTACCATATACAGAAGGATCATCGAGAGAGCATGCTCTCTTTTGAGTACCTTATTCGTTCAGTCGTTCACTTGCTCTCTCTTTCTGCCGCTTGTCTTCTGAATAGCTTAACGTCCTCAACAAAGCTGAAGATACTGTCGCCGTATAGTTTTTCTTCTTCTTCCCTTGGAAGCAGTTTCTGGTTTTTTGAGCCGATAAGCGGCTCTTCTGTCCTCTCTTTGTTATTGCCTTTTCAACCGCTGTTCGCGCTGCATGTGTGTTCGCGAGTTCCGTTCGAAAATCCAGAAAATGTGAAAATCACATCGGTAACCGCCTAATCGCCGGGAAATAACAAAATATTGATATCTTTATCGTATTTTTACACCTTTTTTCACACTCCACTTTGTGCGTGTTCTCCGGCTCAAGACGTGTGCGAGCGAGAGGGCGACTATATAGAGCCGCGTGTGTGCGTGCGGAATAACGGTGCAAGGAATACAGCGACAGCGAAAATCCCACACAAATCTGAAATCAGAAATCAATGCCCAAAAAATATAATCGCTGTAATTATTAGAATCCAAACTGCTAACTGCAGCTAACGAATCTGAAAAATACAAAAACCGAGCAAAGTGAAGTGCAAAAACAAAAACATAAACCGGTCTCTGCAGCAGCAGCAGCAGCAGCAAGGTAAAGCCAAAAAAGAAAAAAAACACAAAAATCAAACCAAAGACAGCGAAAGAATTTTTGTTGTTTGGCCAAAGCAGCGCTGCCGGTGCGTGTGTGTGTGTGTGCGTGCGAATGTGTGTGCCGTGACTGTGTGTGTGAGCATCTCAAGAAGGAGAAAAACGCAAGGCAGTAAAGTAGGAAAAGGAAAAGAGGGAAACAAAACCGAAAAAGCAAAAAGTAAACCTGTTCCCTGCAACTGCGGATAAAACAACAAAATAAAAGAGAGGCCGCAAAAAGTGGCACAAGTGAAAATTCCTGCGTTGTTCGTTTATTATTATTTTGTATTGCCTTTTTTTTTCGACAATCGCCAAAAGTGAAAATCAATTTGCAGAGAGCGCGCGCGCAAGGAGCAAAAAGGAAGAGAACAAGAACGGGCGAGAGAGAGAGAGAGCGAGCGAGCGAGCAAAAGAGCGTGAGCCGAATATAGATTTCGTCCTTTTTTGGGACCAAAATACCCAACCCAAAAAAAGAGCACGAAAACTGAACGAAAAACGGCGAAAAACAACAATAACAACAGCAACGACGACGATAAATTGCAAAAGTAAACAAATTGCGCCGAACTGAACGAATTTCGGGAAATTGCAACACGAAAAAGGTCAGTAACGGTAAATTGCAGAGTTGTCAAAGCACACAAACTGATTGATTGCTAGGCGGAATTGAATAAATTAAAGTTAAAAAGACTCCGGGGTGGATGTAAAAAAGTGGCGTTAAGGCAAACACATCTTAATAGTCCCCCATTTGACCTTCACCCTTGGACACCCTCGCAAATTGGTAGTGTAATGGCCAATAACTTGATAGTAGTTAACCCTAAACCCTTGATCATCGTTAATTGGAAGCTCCTCACATGGTCACGGTCACTGGCTCGTGAAAATGGGCATTTAGTGCAGTGAGCAAGTAACCCTAAAACAGGGAAACTTTGTAGCCGAAGGTACATAGTTGTGGATTTTTCTAATTTGAAAAATAAACTTTGTGAGCTCTGGTCTTTAATGGGAGTTTCTTAAGTTTGCTAAAATTTATTCCAATAAGTTAAGTCTAGAGGATACTAGGTTTTTTTTGGTACTGGAACAATATTCGAACCTCAAATACTTTTTATCCACAAGTTCTGCAATTATAAACAATTAGTTTAATGAAAAAATATGTATTTTCTTAATTTAAGAGCTTAACAAAAGTGATAAACTGCTGATACAGATATAAATACAAAATGGCTATCTTTTATTTTTGTAACCCAACATTGCATGAGCTTTTCTTTACAAAATGCATTTGTCACTGGAATCTTAGGCCATGATATGAAGAAAATAGTTACAACAGATGACAATTGTTATCTATTTTGCTTTCATGAAACAGTTAAAAAAGTCTTCTTGCCCAACTTCTTTAGAAAAGGTTTCGGTTACGTTAAGAGTTTATTAACCGCATTTTTATCGGCCATCAGAAAATACGAATTCGGGAATTTCCGAGTCTAAAATTTAGACTCTACTAAGCACACTCATTCGATATGAATTCGCTATGGCATCATTTCTCGCACTTCTGAACGACTCTTTTTTCTTTCTTTCTTTATTATCGCACCTTTTTATGAACCCCCATCATATTATATTGACCTTCACTCGAGTGGTTCTCTGCTTATAAAGAGGCATTCATAAATTTCGTTTTCTTTCTGCGAGTGATTGGGAAATTACACACGCGCTTCCCTTTTTGCTCCAAACCCCTTTCCCGGGTTCACATTTTTCCCTACCAATTGCAGTTATCTTGGTTGTTGTTTTTGTTCAACTTGCTTTGCTCATAACGTGACTGGTTCTTGTTGTGGCTTATTGTTTTTTGTTGTTTACCTTTCGTTGTTTTTGTTGTTGTTACACAAGCGTAACAATAAAATTTCAGAGACTGGTCCGCCACGAAAATAGTTAAAATTTTATATGTGCTGTTATGATCATGTTTTATCTGATAGTTATTCGCTCGTGGCACGTAACACAGTTTGTTTTTTTGTACGTTTTTGTACATTTTGGTGATTTAGGGGGAGGCTGAGAGGGGAGCATATATCACGTAGAGCTGGCGAGCAGAGAACTATCCGTATTCGAGATCTGAGATCCGAGAGCTGGGTCAGAGCGGTTGCGTTTTTTGGTGTTACAGTTGCTTAATAATGGGGATGCGACTTAATTGTTTTAAAGATCTGATATTAAAAGCTGTGCATGTATTTGAGGTGTATATAAAAAAAAATTGTGGCTACATAGGGCTCCTAAGGGTTAACAGATTTAAGCGTTTCTTACCGATTCGATCTATCCTACTTTAATTTCTGTATGCCTCAAGAGAATCCCCAATTTATGTATATTTTCCACACCTTATAAAATGTCTTGTTCTTTGTAATTTAAAGACAGGTTTTTTTCTATACAGAAATAAGGTCAAGATATCAAAAATATTCAAGTTCGTCACGCATAAATAAATGTTTAGCATTTCGCATTTATCGAATACCTTCAGCTTCCAGTGTTTTTTAGAGTGCGTGATCTTACCTAATTCCACAACTCTGCGTTTTTGGTATTAACCATTAAAAACAATTTATAGTTTCTTTATTTTTTTTGCTGTGTTAAAACAGAAGAAATCTGTTTTGCGTCTTGGCCCACAAAAAGTGACATTTTTGCTCAAGATTTTGGCCAACATTTCGCCCAATTTGCATAAATTACGACGAGTATTCCGATTCATTTGAAACGCTCCAAGTCGAGAAATTCGACTTGTATGGCCCGAAACTGAGGCCCAGGCAATTTTTTGATTTATTTAATGAGCAAAAATGCTTAGTTCCCTCTCCCTGCCTCTCTCTCTGGCAATCTCTATCGCGCCCGTAGGCGTAGATCTCAGATTGGTTCGCTGCCGTTGAAGTTTAACAAATTTAAAGCAATTTCGCTTGCTATTTTTGGGGTCAATTAAGTTGCGCGGCAGCGGAGATACAGATACGCAAAGCCAGATAGTTGAAGTTCGCTTTGCTGTGGGCGTACTAGTATTTTTTTTGTCAGATTTTATTTAGCAGACAGAAAATTTAAGACCTGAATTAGAGGCAATGACGGCCACAATTTCTCATTCTTTCGCATTCCCAAGGGTTTGGAGATACATTTACTGTTGCCGGGATAAAGTCAAAGATAGAACTACACGGAAAGGAATAATTATATAGAATATAAAGTATTTACACTTAGTTTAGTTAAGTTTTTGTTTGTAGAAGACACTAAAGAGGCTTAATTATGAACTCAAATATTTATTTATTATATTTATCATATTATTTATTAATTTTTAGTAAGTAAATCCCCTTAATTTTCCTCTGTGTAAGGCAGCAAAAAAGGCATACACATAAAAGAGGGAATGGAAAAAAATGAGCCTAGCAAGAGGACAACAACAAAAACAGAGAAAATCGATTTAAAACAGATGATTTGGCATCACCCCAGTCAGGCCATTTTTCCTCATTTTCTCTCCTTTTCCACCCGGAACCTCTCCCGCCCCCTCCTCCTTTGCTTTATGTATCCCCTGAAGTCTGTTTTGTCTCCCCGACAGAGGCACCACCACCCCCGGTCGCCTATCCAGTCCCCAGATCTGAGTTTCCAGGCCCAGGCCTAATATTTCACAGGCTGTTAGGATGTCTGAGCAAGGGGATGGCTACGGATACACGGACACGACGGATACTATGGGGTGTATTTTATCAGCCAAGGGCAGTACGGTGGGTACAGTGGGGGCTCACACATCACACACACACACCACACACCGTCAGCTGTTTAGCAGAAAGTATTGTATTTTTTGAGCTCTTTAAGCCGAGTATTCGGTTTGTTTATTTTGGACTAAAAATGCAATCAAATGTAATAAATAAACAATTGGGGAATTAACAGCTGGTAACAGGGTTATGGGACACCTACCGGAAGTAAGGGGCTTACTGGGTGTTATTTACATTTAAAGTTAAGATAACTTGTCTTTAAAAGCCATTAAATTTGTTTTCTTTTGTGGTGACTAACGTTTAAATAATATATTTAACACACAACCATCTTATTCATAAAAGTATATACCCAGCTGACCATATCGACGTAGATTTGCGAAACTATTGTATGTCAAAGGTTTCTTCAGAAGATATATGATAAGAGCACATATAATGTAAAATATACATTTTTGACCGATCTTTCCTATAGCAGCGATGTGATATAATGGTCTGATTTCAATAAAAATTCTAGGGTGTAACTGTATTTATTTTATTTAAATATCTTGAAAAATAGAGAAAATGTGCCAACTTTTCCCGATCGTTTCTATGGCAGCTAGAAGATATAGTAGTCTGATTCCGCACGTTCCGACATATATATTGCTTGCAAAAGATATAAGACTATCCTGAAAGTTTCAGCCCGATAGCTCAAAAACTGAGAGACTAGTTTCCATATAAACCGACGGACAGACAGACGGACAGACGGACATGGCTAGATCGACTCGGCTGGTGACGCTGATCAAGAATTTATATACTTTATGGGGTCGGAGATGACTGCATATTGAATATTTAAAAAAAGGTGCAAATATTTAAGAAGGTAATTTCCTTACCTTATCTTTAGGTTCCACTGTTGGGGTTATGCCCCTCTCATGCCCTTAGCCAGACATCTCTCGCTTCTGTTCTGCGCTTCCGTACTTTATTTCTTTCTCCTCTTGTTTTAGCTCCTTTTTCTTCGAGTTTTGGCCTGCTGGTTGCTTTTGTTTTTTATTTATTTGGCTTGTGCCAAATTCTCGTTGTTGAACTTTTGAGGCTCCCAGAACAGCTGTGCTTTCACTCTGCTCTGCCCGGGCCAATCTCTCTCGCTCTCTCTCTTCCTCTCTATCTATTTATTGCTCCCTTTGGCTCCCTTTTTCCCGGAGTTCCTCCGGCTGGCTGGTGTCCTGTCATTAACACTAGCAGCGGCGTCGACGCCGGCAGCGGATGATGCGGATTTAATGAGCAAATGATTAGCATTTTTATGCGGCCACTCTGTGTGCCGAAAAATATCCGGAAAAGTCCCTGCAATTGCGTAGTGAAAATATTTTTGCCTTCTCCTCCACTGCGCTAAGCCAAGGGAAAACTTAATAGTTGGCATTTTCTCGACATTTTTCCGGGCGTTGGGCGCCGCCTTTGTCTGTCAGTGCACTGATAAGGGAAGGTGATAAAGGGAATCAGAGCTGTGCGGGGTGGGGTGGGGTTGGGGCAAAGTGGGACACGTGCAACGGCTTGTGGCACACAGAAATGAAGTCCCCGGGAAAAGCCCTTAAGCGGGACCAAATTAATGATCCTCACGTATATTTATGGCCAACCAGATAAAAGGAAATGGAAAGGGTAAAGCAAATCGAAGGAAAACTGCAGAAAAGTGATAAAAAGAACAGGCAATTTTCCTGCACCATTATTGTCTTCTTAACTTGCACTATTCTACAGGAATTTCAAGACCAGGTGAAGGTTTTAAATTTAATATTAGCTGTTAAAATAAATATTTAAGTGAAAATATATTAGTAAAGAGTCTGCATGTTTATAGGAGGATTTTCGGAACTTTAAGGAATTTGTATCTATTATCATTGCTTTTAACAAATTTTCCAAAATTCCTTTTACTCTGCTAGTAAAAATTTTCCTAATAGATGTGGAAAAATCCTTGAGCCAAATGCAAACAAACGCAATGAACGGAAATGTTTGGTAAAACTCAATCGCATTTTCCGCCTTCTCTCCCTTGCAAATCAGTTAAAAGCAATGTTGTTGGAACTTTTGACGTGACCGAACAATGGGATCCAATGGGATCCGGTGAGCCAAGCCCTGGGACTCCGACTCTGCCCTCATCCTGTCCGCACTCACAAATGAAATTAACTTTGTGGCCACCCCCCGCCCTACGCCTCTTGTTGTCACCCTGTGATTTCACTGCATAATGCAATTAAAAAAAGCAAAAACAACAACAAAAAATCGAACAGAAAAACGATTTTCCTTTTGCACGAGAAAAAAGAGGGGAAAAAAGAGCAAAGAAGTCGAGGCAAAAGTAAAAAATCAATACAAGTATGAGGCGTATGAAAAAAAATAAAAACAGAATCTGCCACCACAATGTGTAACAACAACAACAGGCGGGAAAGTCAGCTAGGAAAATCAATCTGGCACAAGGATAAAACTACACGTACGTGCACTAAGTGTGGTCCACATATTATAGATAGGATACATGCGGTACACACACACACAATGTCCTCAAAACGCAAATGCAAAAACCTTTTTCTTTTTTTTTTTGGGTCGCATTATGATGATGGGCGTGAATCAGGTGTAGGTACACACATGTATCAAAGCATATTTCGAGTGGAAAGCATGCTTCGTGAATAATTCAGGAGATATGTGTTTGCAATTTCGGGCTTGTGGGAAAATATGGCCCCAAATAGTAACATTTTTTAATGAATGCTTCCCATAAAGCCTCAAATATTTCCTCATCTATTTTTTTATTTGTATCTGTAAAATTATCTACAAGTCAATAAATAGCTAGTTCCAATTATAGTTTATCTTTTGAGAGAAAAAGCCGACAAAGTTCCCCAAATAAATACCAGATTTTAGGGAGGTTATTAAAGTGGATAGAGGAGACACACAAATAAAACGCAAAACAAATATTTTCTTTTCTTTTTTTTATTAGAGTAATGAGTCAATAAATTGAATCAGAAATTTATTTTCACAATGGCTCTCACATTAAATAAGTCATAAATTACACAACTTGCCCATTTTGCTGTGATTTATTTTGCAAATCATTATTATATACATAATTCAAAAAGACAGATAAAGAGCTATAGCTTTACAGAACCAGGCCATGGATTTATTATCTCTCGAGTGCTTTAAAATAATATTTAGCGATGTGATGATGACTCACTTTTTGAGTACATTTCTGGTGAATTCTGTTGGAATTTCTATACTCTGGGGGTTCTCGATAAGCTGGAGGGAAAAAATCCTATCGCTGTCATATATTATATTCGCCATATTTGCTGAAAACTTGTTATTTCATTTGCAAAATGGTATAATTGTGTTTGTTTTGTGTGGGGGAGTTTTTGCAACTGATAAATCGGCGCAAGTTTTGCAATAATCTGCCACACGCGTTTCCTCGAGTCAAGGTTACAAAGATGTGGGGTTCAAGTCGATAGCTTCGGTTCATTGCCAAGAAAAAGGAGAGCATCGAAATGGGGGGATATATATGTATGTATGTGCAAACAGGCGGCCTGTGTTTATCAAAGGCTTCTCCCGGAGAATTTTATGCTAATTTCTGCTGTTCCTGCATAAATTTTGCTCTTGATTTTGTGCTGAAACCATTTCTTTTCTTACTTTGATGTAATTTTTAATGGAATTCGAACTTGAGAAAGGTTACAATATGAAATATGAATAATTAATACATAATTGAAAGTAAATATGGGTGTTTATTATTAATAAATGATACAGGAAACCATAGGAATATGAATTAAGATCAAGGAGAATGTAATGTGTGAGGAATAAATAATACTAGGTTAATATTAACTAAAAATAGAGTTTAAGGAAATGTATTTATTTATTTTTCCCCTTGTTGAAAGCTCAGCCAAGTCAAAATGTCCAACTAATTATTTACAAATTTATTTGAAGGCCATAAAACCTTGCCTGCTTCTCAGAGATTTGTGAAATTATTAACGTAATTATAGTCCAATCAAATCGGCATTACCATAACTGAAAAGGCACCGAAAAAAAGCCAATGTTTATGGCTGGCCCATTAAAGGGAAGAAGAAAGCCAAATCGTTGGCCTGCCTGCAATTGTGGTAAATCAACATTTTCATTGGCAGACGACGATGGCATTTTCTTCGAGGAATTTTCTTTTGTCTCAGCTGAGCCCTGCACGACATTCATGGCTTAAAGCGGGAAGCGGGTGTTGGCAGCGCAATAAATAAGTTTGGCCAACAAATAGGAAGAGAGTGGAAGCCAAGAACGTGCCAAAGTTGAACAAATAAAGAGGTGGATGGATTGAGAGAGCGAGCGGGTGGGGGTTGGCATTATAAGCACGGGGATTAACGGCGAAGAAAGTTGACTTATGAAGAAAGTTGCGCTAGAACTTTCTCGGCTGTGAATTCAATTAAAGTTTGGCTCTAAGCAAAATCCAGTTAATTTGTAATAATTTCTGCAATCAAATTAAAATGAAATTTCCAGCAAAGAACGTAGAGAGAGACAGACTCAAGTGGCTGCAAAAGACGAACAGTAAATTATGAATTAAATTCACCATAAAAATTTCCCCATGAATAAATCCGGCAAAAAAGAAAGAGAGAAAAATTCAGCGAATTAAAAACCGCAAACAATAACAAATTTCTTCAATCGGAACTGCTGCCCTTCCGCGTCTAGCTTTTCTCTCCAGCAAACAAAAAAAAAAACAATCTTTATAGTTTTATTTCCGCTTCTTAAATGCAACTAAATTACGCTAATTGCTGCTGGCCAAGAGCTATGAGTGCGCTTCAAAAAAAAAAAAGGCACAAAAACAAAGCCAAGAAAAGTGCGAAAGAAAAAACAACAGAAAATGTACTCGGCGTGAATAGCTAGTGGAATTTAGTAGAGAAGTAATACTCTCTCTTGGCCATTATGAGTTATGTAAGAGGCCTGGCCTGGCTTTGCTTAGAAAGTGTCGCCGCAGAAATAACAAAAATTAAATTAAATGCTGAAATGCTGAAAAGCGAACGAAAAGCACTTTCAGGGCCAAAACGAAAAAGTCAAAAGAAATTAAATGAAATGGAAATCAAATAGAAATCAATGAGACAAAATGAAAGTGAGGAATTTGTTTGTGTTTTTTATTATTTTGGGTGTGTCTGCCTGACTGACCGGTCTTCAATTTCTTTTCCTCATTTCTTTAGCATTTATTTTTGTGTTTATATTTTGTTTGCTGTGGTGAGTTCTCCCCTTCCCTCACAGAACCCAGAAAATTCATAATTAATTTTTAATGAGGCCGAGGCCAGCAAATTTGGCTCAAAGAAGGACACATACACATACTAGACATGCTGGAGAAGAAGTGAAAAATTGGCTTAAATATTTTATAAGCTGAGCGGCATTTGTCAAAAATATTTGGCACACGAAGCTCTTAAGAAATGAGTACCACCGGGCGATGGTAAGCTCATCAACACTAGACCACCAGATTGAGGTTGCTGCAAAAAACAAGGGAACAAGAAGAATAATTTAAGGGAACTTACAGCAAGATTCGGAAGCTCGAAGACAGCTTAAACTAGATAAAATTAATGGTAATAATAAACACAAGCTTAGTACTATATTAACTCACATTTAAGATCAAGAAAATAATAATAAAAGTAGAAAAAAGTACTTAAAAAATTACCTAGATTGCTATACAACTTTTCTAAATTTTCAATGTATATTTTACAAGCAAAAACCCCTTAAAAATATATTAATTTATATTTATGATCAAGAAAAATGTATTTAAAGTGAAGAAAAGTACTTAAAAATTACCTAGATTTCCATAGAAGTTGTCTAAAGCTTCCCCATATATTTAACAAGCAAAAATCCATTAAAAATAAATAAACTAATATTTAAGATCAGGAAAAGAGTAAGAAAGGTACTAAAAAATTTCCTGGATATCCATAAAACTTTTCAATATATCTTTTACAAGCAAAACTTAATTAAAAATAAATAAACTAATATTTATGATCAAGAATAGGTATTTAAAAGCGAAGAAAAGTAATTACAAATTACCTGGATTTTCATTTAACTTTTCCAAAGTTTCAATATATATATTTTACAAGCAAAAATCCATTAAAAATAAACTAACTAGTATTTATAATGAAGAATAGGTAATTAAAAGTGAAGAAAAATACTTAAAAAGTACCTGGATATCCATAAAACTTCTCTAAAGTTTTCCTATATATTTTACAAGCAAAAATCCATTAACATCCTTGTTGCACAGTGTGTTATTTATGCAGGGCTCAAACCCCATTTCCGCACAGGGGCCTCGGCGACAAACAGTCGCAAGCCATCTAGCCAGCAATCAATCAATCAATGGATCGATCAAGAGCCTCTACCACTACCATCGAGTGATAGATGCAAAGATAATGGAGAAGTTGACTGGGGAAAAGCTAACCACTCGCAGAGAAATTTAATAAAACCTCGCTGGACAGGGCTTCCGTGTTCTTATATTTTTTTTCAAGAGTGCGGAGGCCGCTCAAGATTTTTTCTTAGGTTTCGCGCGCACGCGGTGATTGGAAACCCGTTTGATGCCATTGGCAAAAAGAGTAATCATACAAAAAATATACGTTAATAGAATTTTAACGGGGCGCTAGGAAAGAGGGGAGAGAGAAGCTTGGGCCTACTATACTTGGGCAGGGAACTCAAGCCTCAGAACGCCCACTAGGGCGGGGCTTTGGTGGAATAAAAAACAACCAAGAGTCGCAGTTGTTGTTGGCCAACTGCTGAGCAACAGTTAGGTAACTGTAATCAATCAGAGTAACTCGGGCTAATTACTAGGGGAAGCCAAGGGGGCGAGGAGACAGACAGAGAGAGAGAGAGAGAGAGACACAAGAACTACGGGGAATGACTGACTTAATTAAACGCAAAAAGCCCGCTAGGCAAAGGCATTTACAATTTTCACAAAATTAAACAACAAATTGCGTAATTTGCCTCAGCTGCATGGCTAATAAACTGTAATGAGAAGGCGGCCCGGCAGCAGCAGCAGCAGCAGGAGGGGGGCGTGGTAATGCACATATTTGCTTTTAGGCGGATTTATGCGCGAATTTTATTAGATTTAAAAGGTGCACCGAAAAATAAGGCTAGAGCTAACTTTTATCCTTGAAAAAATACCAGAAAAGTTATGTTTCAAATGTAATATTTTAATAGTTGAAAGAAAATAGGGAAGTATGTGAGTTAATAGCAAAAGGATAACAATGGGATTGTTAGAACATATTAAATAACAAAAATAGAGGAAATTAAATTGAAACAATAAGGAAATAAATCATGAAAGTTAGGTGTACTTTGGATAAATTAGCTTCCTAAATGAATAAGTTCCACCTATCCTTATACTTATCCCTTAAATAATATCCAAAAAGTTATATTTTCAAGGAAATATTTCAAAAGTTGAAGAAAAATAGGGAAGTCTGTGAGCTTATAGCAAAAGGATACAAAGGAAATGTCTAAAACATTATCAGTAAAGCGATTAATTTTTAAAAAAGAAGAGGAAATTAAAATGAAGAAATAAAGAAAGGAAGTATATGAAAGTAGGATATACCTAACCAGTAACCCCAATACCCATTTTTTGGTTCCAAAGACTGTCTAAAATATATAATAAAAACTCCAATTGAGTTGCTTTCTGCAATCAACTTGAAATCACAACAATATCAAGATAAAAACCAATATATTTTTGTTTTCTGTGCAGTGGCTGTCACATTGCAGTCATCGTTTTGGCAGCTCATTTAACAATTTGCCCATTCTGGACTTGACAATTTGGAGTTGTAATCGATTTCCATAAAATATGAAAACGAATCCTCATGCCTCATGCTCATCTATACAGATACAGAGGTACATATTTTCGCATTTAAATGCAAATCACGTTGATGGCTCTCCACCGTGTGTATTGTGTGTGTGTGTCTGCGTGTGTGTGTGTGTGCTGCTCATAGCCTTGGCAATTCGATCCAACGTATATGGCCAACAACAAGATGTACACATTAAGATACAAGATACATAAACACATTTGGCCCATTCGCTTGTATCCAAGTGGGTGTCTTTTGGTCGCTATGTGAGAGAGAGTGTGTGTGTGTGTATTTGTTGTGTGTTTGTTGTTCTGGCATTTCTTTTTTTCTGTTTTTTTGAAGTGAAACTTCTTTAGCCTCGATATGGATTTTCGGGAACGGAGTAAAACCAATTCATGA
>JAEIIU010049993.1:0-17157 GCA_018874675.1 Drosophila baimaii
TTGAGTTTATATTGTTGTTTAACTTTAAAGTTTAATTTTGAATATTCCCTTGAGGATCCAGGGCCTTCTACTGTGTCCCTCTTATCAGGTTTTTTTTACGAGCTATTCTAAGAATTAAATCCCTTGAGTCTGGAGTTTTATGTTTCTATTCCAAAGAATCTTTGTCATTGCAAATTTTCGCCAAACTCACACACACACACTCGCACAACAAACATAAAACAAAAGAAAGCTATAACTTTTGTCCACTAATCTCTCTGCTTTGCTCTGCTAGCCCAGATCTAATGTAAATAATTATATATCTCTATATATATATATATATATATATCACTTTGTATATACAGATGTAAATGTACTGGTATGTGTATGTGTCAATGTATGTGTTCCGTTTCATTCCGTTCCGTTCCGTTTCGCACACAGCTTCCACAGCGAAAAATATTTAATTTATGCAAATGAAAAGTGCGCACACACAAAAGGCAAAAAGTGTAGAGGAAGACGGAGGCAAAGCCGACAAAAAACAAACGACAAACAAATTCGAAATTAATTTGCATTGAATAACAAAGGAAAACGCTTCAGTTTCAATTTCAATTCCAGCCAAGGATAAACCGAAAAACCCCCCCAAAAAAAAACGGAGAGAAAACAAAAAAGAAAAAAAGAAAAACCAAAACCCAAAAGAAAAACCACACAAAAGAAAAGTCAAATGAAGGAAAATGAAGTGCCAAAGTGTTGAAAATAAAGCGAAAGCCAAGAGACGAAATTGAAATTGTGTAGAAAAGAGAGCGGGTGAGGAAAGGAGAGAAGAATTCAAATCGTTTCGTTTCGTTTTCCGTTTCGTTTCGGACACGCGGATAGTCTCGCGCGCGCGGTCTCTCTCGCATTCCGTTCCCTTCCGTTTCCGTTTCCGTTTCCGTTTCGTTTCCGTTTCCGTTTACCGTTACCGTTACCGTTTCGCTCGGCACACATTCAAATGGCTAGCAGCTGCTTATGATGGAGACATTCCTCGTCCTGGGCCTGTGTTTCATCCTGTACGAGGCATTGGATTTCTTTCAGGGCTGCATCCACAGCAACACACCATCGCCAAGTGACCAAATCGAAGCCTATCGCCGCGAGTTGGACGAACAGCGTCAGCAGCAGCAGCAGGAACAGTTCCTTGCCGGCCTGACGCCACTCCTGGGCGCTCAGTTTGCCGCCGCCGCCGCCGCCGCTGCCGCTGCCGCCGCTGCGTCTGCGTCTGGTGGCTCGCAGTCGACGCTGGGCAGCACGACCACGCCCACAGCCTCCACGGCCAGTGTGATTAGTGATTCGTACGATCAGGAATCCCAATCGCAAACCCAATCGCAATCGCAGTCGCAGTCGAATCAGCAGGCCCTGCACTCCCTCAGCACACCCGGCCTCTTCCGTCCCGCTGCCCTGGGCTACTACGATCCGGAGGATCCGCTGCATGCCACCTCATCGCTGCCCCGGGACTATTACTACCTGCAGCAGCAGCAACTGAAGAATAAGGTCAGCTCGCGGTCGCTACTCTCCAAGTTCTCGTCGACCAACTCGGACAATCGCATCCACCCCGAGGCGGGTGCCGGGGCCGGACACAGTGTCCTGGGCACAGCGGCTGTGATCACCAGTCAGCCCCTGCCCGCCGGCGAAATACCGCCGAGTCTCTTTGATCCCGGCCAGGGTCAGTTTGCGACGGCGACGGCGGCGGCGGCCGCAGCGGTTCATCATCTGCAGCAGCAGCAGCTCCAGTCATCTTCGCCGCTCTTCGTGGAACTGAAGCGAGCCATCATCAGTCAGAATAATAGTCACAGTCAGAGTCAGCAGAACTCGCACTTTGTCGAGGAGGACGAGCCCGAGGATCAGTGTCCGCAGTGCGAAGAGGAGCAGATACAATACTTGGCGGAGACCCTAGAGGATCTAGTGGATAACCAAGGGCATAACGACGACGACGACGACGACGACGACGACGACGACGAAGAGGACAACGAGGAGGAGGACGAACAGGAGCGTCTGGTGGACGGGCAACACCAACACCAACATCGCGCTCTGGAGGAGCAGCACTCCTCGTACGTGGGTGGTGCCACCAGTGAGCCGGATATTTGTGCCGCAGCCCGTCAGCTGCCGCGCATCCATCACATAGCCATCGACGATATTGCTGGACAGGATTACAACGGGATATCGGCGCACAATTCGCACGCCGACTTCAGGGAAATCGAGTGCGAACGTCTGCGACGCAAGTGCGTGAGCGTTAAGCGCATCTATAGCATATCCGAGAAGTTCTAAATCAGATCACAGATCACAGATCACAGCTCGACCGCCATTCTCAATTCGATATCAGATCATCATACCTGTACAAAGACCAGTCCTCACCATTGCACTTCAATCGGAATATAAATATATATATATATACGAAAGACTCTAACTAAAAAATACAAAAAACAAAAACAAAATCGAATCGAAATCAAAAAAATCGCCAAAAATCGAAATCAAAGCCAATCAAAAGTCCAACTAAATCGAGGCCAAAATCAATCAAACATAAAAAAAAAACCAAATCAGTTTTCAAATTTAAAGTTCACCACAAAAAAAAGTAAACAAAAATCGAATCAAATGCAACCAAAATCACAAAATTATTGCCCAATGCGAAACACCCCACACAAGGTTAGCAAAAAGTAACAAAAACCAAAAAATCTACCAAAAACCAAAGTCAACAAACTGTAATAAACTATAAACATGAAAAGATAGTTTCAAAATATAGAACAAATTTACCTTGAAAAACTAAGAAAACCAAAATGAAACCAACAAGAAGCAAAAACCGACACAAAAAAAAGTCTTAAGAGCAAATATATAGAAATAAATCAGAAATAAACTCGTATTCATTGCCCAAAAGAATTTGCACAGCATTTTAGACATTTTTACAACATTTTCAGCTTATGTTTATATTTTTATTTGTGTGCCCTCACCTCTGCCTGTCACCTGTTTTCTTACCCATCCTTTAAAGTCACCCGAAAGTCAACTGAAATCACTTAAAAGTCACCTTAAGTCACCCAAAGCCACCCGAAAGTCACCTTAAAGTCACCTCAAGTCACCGAAAAGTCACTATTTCTTCAGGTCGTTAATGATGACGTCACCACAGTTCACCACCAACAAGAGGCCGCCAGCTTGCACACTCTTCACCATAGCCCCTCACCATGAAAGGCTCTTAACTGGCTTCTCACCTCACCTTTAATATATTCAATTAATTAAAGAAAAGAATTTGAAAGAAAATACCTCTATTCTGATACATTAAGCACTTGCATTATTATTTTATTGTTCACCTTAATTCTTACCCAGAGAAGGCACCTCCACTTTTGATCTCTCACCACATTCCACATTCCCACCCACCTCTTTTGATCTCTCTCTCTCGCTGTATCACACATTAGCTCTAGTGTTTTATCTCTGTCTCTCTCTCTCACTCTCATTAGCTGCGGCTAATAATTCCCAACTAACTTTTTGCAGCTCAAAAACCACTGAACAGCACATACGCACACGTGGTGGTGGTGGTGGTGTGATGTCCAAAGAGTACTAGTAAGGTCACAACTTAACTATTATAACTAACATAACATACATAGAGAGATTCCTGCATATTTTATTTCTCGAGTTGGAAAATGTGGATGTGGAAATTTTTTGGACGTTCTCCCCCAGATTTATGCGTGTGTTGTACGCGTGTTTAAAATTTCTGCCTTCATGTGGTACTCGAAACTTTTTACTTATGTTGTGTTGACTGTTGAGTTACCTTTTTCCACCCTGTTGTTTTTGTTATTCTTCTGTTTCCGTTTTTGTTTTCTATTTTCTATTTTCCTCGTTTTTTTTTTGTTTTGTTGTTCCTGTCCTGTGTGAATTCCTTAGGTCCGAAACCACTTGGGGGGAGTCTGGGGACTGGGGGAACAACAAATATGCTAACTAGTTGGCTTTGGCCAGGTCCTTGTCCCTCTATATTTGAAAGCATCGGGGAAAGAGAGAAAGCGAGTGAGTGAGAGTGGGGAGAAGCCATCTTTTAAACCTCTGCTTTCGAGTGTTATGCAAAGTAAATTGTACATAATTGTCAGGACTAGAGGAAAGCCCCACATATATGCAAATGACAGGGGAGCTGGGAACTGGGAACTGGGAGCCAGGGAGCTGGAAGCTGGAAGCTGGGAGTTGGGAGCCGAGGACAATGACTAATTTTGCTGTCATTGTTGGTGGCGTAACACACAAAAAGGAGGAAAAATGAAATAAAACGAAAAGTAAAGCCGGCCTAGAGGAGGAGTAAAGAGAGGAGGCAGAAAAGCTGTAGAGCATTACTATCATATCTTACAAATTGTCCCCCAGCTCTTGCTGTCTCTTTCCCTCTCTACATACATATATATATACATCATATATACTCGTATATATCCTTTCAATTATTCGATATGCTTTCGGACTTGTGTGTGTGTGTGTGGTAGAATGCTCTTGTTGTATTCTTTTATTCCTTGGACCTCGTTTTCATCTCCAGTGACCATGTGTGTTTGTGTATCCTTGGCCCGCATCAAGTTAACATTCGCCGCCCCCACCCAGCCCCCCTGTATTTTTCCTCTCAGTTTTCTCGTCCCCCCCAGATTTTTCCCCCTTTTCCACCATTTGTCTCTCCTCTCTCTTTCTCCCTTTTGTGCTCGGCATTCAACGTTCAACGTTCGTAATCTTTTGGTCTTTTCTTCATCATCGTTTAGCTTGATGTGGTTTTCCCCCGACTTAATCAGTTTTACTATTGTTTGTTTTTACCAAGCACACAGACACACACACACACACACACACACACACACGCACACACATGCGGCCTTACCCCTCTTGCCGAATGCGTGTGTGTAGTAAATACACACATTTATATATAATGCCATATGTACAGTTGCGTTCAAAATAATAGGACAGCGGATAATTGCCCATTGTTTTACTTAAAAATTAATTAAATAGATTGAGAAAATTACTTATGTACTGCCTATGTAATCATCAGTTCAAAAAAATATGTTAACCCATTTTATAGCATACTTTTAAGTGCTTTGCATAAAGGTTTCAAGAAAGCAAATGGAAGAAAAATTTTACTACAAGAAATTTCTTAACTGAAATGATTAAATAAAGCAACTTATGTTGAGGGGCAACTAAAAAGCATTAATAATAATGTTGTTTATTTTAAAATTGCCTTCTTTTAGATGCTTTTAAAAGTGATTTCAAACCACCAAGAAAATCCATCGAAAACCACTAACATTCTATTAAATCTTAGTGATTTATTATGAACCTTTCTCTCTAATTTCCTTTCCTACTTGGCCTGCCCGCGACTGTGCCTATTTTTACTGGGTTTCTCCCTTTGTTGTATTCCCGCACAGCGCCAAAAAGTATGCAGCGATTTTTGTTTTATGTTAAGCAGTCACAGGAACTGGCAATTATATGGCCCAGATAGGAGATAGATATGCGTGTGCGTTAAGGATGGTCCATAAATGCAGCATCATGGCGAGTATTTAGCCATCCGTCCCTATGTTGTTTAACTTTTGCCGAAAACCCAGAGAACCCATCCATCTATCTGCCCTTAACCCACTCTCTCTATCCCTCTCTCTCTTGCGAAAGTTGTGCCGCGTCAAGGGCAATATTCTTCTGCATCATTAACCCAGCAGCCGTCATGAGAAATGACCCACAGCCATGCAGTCACGGTCAGCTTAACCCATTCGTGATGGTTAGCTGAATGCAGAAATAGAAAAAATAAAAAAAATAAAAAAAAACGAAGCAAAATCGAATCAATATATAAGTATATGAAATTAATTTCGCTTTAAGGAAATTTAAGTGAAACAAATGCGCCCTACTTAAACTCAACTTAATTTACCCTAATCCCAGTGTGTGTGTGCGGTGTGTGTGTGTGCCTCCTCCACTCATCTATCGTGGGTTAATTCCCAAAGACGTATTAGCCCAGCGGAATTTATCCAAGTCAATTAATCTCAGCGTCTCTGCTCTGTGACTTTACAGAATTGATAGCTTCGTGTGAGCAGGAGGCGTGGTCCTTCCCCCCTTGTTTTTGTGATTTATACTCCTTTTTGGCTGCCATGTTGTACGTGTTTAGTTTAGTTTTGGGTCCAAAAATGTATATATTATAGCCTAATTTATGAGACTTTCTATGCCTTTTAGTTGGGGTTTATTCAAAGCTCTTAGTTTAGATTTTTTATAAAAATCAACTTCAGCCCGCATTTAAACTGATTATGAATTTAACAACTCCTGCTAGGGCATTTGTTTTAACTATTTTCCCACAGCTAATTATTATTTTCGCAGCTGTAAATGCCGCATGGATAAAGTTTGCTTTTCAGTTGCACTGATTCCTGATGGGTGTGTGTGTGTGTATTTAATTTATATGTGGCAAAAGGGAGGAGGGATAGGAAAAAAAAATATAGTATTTTGCCCGCAACTTTGTTTGCTTAATGAGTCCCTCTATATATATATTATATACATATACTATAGTGTATATATATATACTTACTGTCTGCGGTCTGGTGTTTTAACTTGTTGAATCGACACTAAACCCAAGCGAGCATAGAAACATAGAGAAAAGTTTTGCCACCGCAGAGTTGGGCTCGACTGCAAGTTTTAATTTTGCCAAAGCATTGGAAAAGTCAACTATGCCATTGTCGTCAACAAGAGTTAATGGTTAGATGGAGGTTAAATAGGAAAAGGAAAACTCAGAGACCAGCTTCTTGTCTTCTCTGAAAGATTAGCGTCTTGCTGGATTATTAGAAAGTTACAAGGAAAATTTGGCCAGGAAAATCAAGAGTATTAGGAAAAGCAGGGTCTAGATTATAGCTAGATTCCATATTTATATTTCTTACAATTTGTAATATATTTTTTTATTAAGATATAAATATAAAGCATAAGACATTAGGTATATTCAAGAGGTTGATTTTTATTTTTAGACATTTTTTGAAGACAAAATACTAAGAATTTTGTATAAATATATTAAGTAACTTTGAATCACAATTGTCAGTTTTTTTTGTACAACAAAAATAATATAAACTTATCGAGAAACTAAATAGAATATTTGCTATATTCTTCCAATTTATTCAAGCTTTCTACTATCCTTATAATAAATTTAATTAGCACCAGGGAAATGCTTAAATAAATTTAGTAAAAGAGGGGGGACTAGATCTTACGGCAGCGCTTAAGTATGGTGTTCCTACCTGTTAACACCTGACCACTCGAGTGTCGTTTGTCGAGTGGCAAAAAAAAAAGAAAAACCATACATATATATATATATATATAAAATCCGGAAAACGTATGGGGGAGGGGAGATGCTGCTGCTGTTGCTGCATTTACTTCCGCCTGCTTTTGCTGCATTCGAAGGCGTTGATGCTTGAATTTTGGAATAGCCCCGGCAATTTGCATTCATTGTATGCCACACCCCACGCCTTTTTTCACTTTCCTGCCGCTCCAACCCCCCCTGTCCCCTGCCGGTGAAGCTGAGCCCTCGAAAGAGCGGCAGGTGGCATGAAAATTTAATTACACGCCTCGCTGAAACGCTGTGGCTCTGATTCTAGGGGTCCGCGTATTTTTTTTAATTTAATTTTTTTCCTCCTTCAGATTAGGCAGGCGAAAAAAGGATAATGGGGGGCAAGAGGTACCACATTTTTTAAGCAGGATTATTATTATTGTAGCTCTGCCTCTTGTAAAATATAAAATAAATACATTTCATTTACTCAAAAAATTAGAAATGTTACAAAAAAAGTATTTAAAGATTGATAAAAGAGTCCTTAACCTACTCTTAGGTTCCTTAGCCAAGGCTGGACACCTGCCCGCATCCAAATTATAGATTATTTGTGATCAGGAATCACCTGTCGTGTGTCGAACATGAAACCCAGTCGATGGACTCACCTCAGGGTGGAATAATACGCCTCCGGTGTGTGTGTGTGGGTGCGTGTGTTGTTTGTCTTGTCTATTTGCGGCGGTTGTCAGGCGCACAAAGGACATTCAGTCGGTGGCGGTGGGGCAAACTGGTCATGGTTTCTATACTGGAACAAGAAAACAACCAGAAAACAACCAGAAAACCAAACCAAAATCAAACCATTGCCAGTGGTTGTTGCTAATGGCAAAATCTCTAGGCCTAAATATGTATATATATATATATCTGTATATATTGAGCCACAAAATATCATTTACTGCCTGGCTTCATAATGAAGATGATGATGATGATTCTCTTCGACGACTGCCAATGAACTGAGCAAGCCAACAGGAATGTTGCCATAAATATGAATTATTTTGGTGGGCAGCTAAAAATCATATTACGTATACGCCCCCGTTGGCCCCTCGAAGAAAACTTTTGCACATTTCAATGGCAATAAAAGTGATTTAATAAGGCGCAAAACAGCACAACAAAGGGGCAAATGCGACTATACATATAAACATAAAGACATACATATAGATATATATATATATATTTATATATATATATAGAAGCGAAGAAAAAGAAAGCAAGCAACGAAATCAATTTGATTTGTCGCCACAGACGACGATGGCGGGCTTTCTCTCTGGGCGGTTAACTCTGCCATAGCCACGCCCAGTGCGTGTGATTAAGTGCGCGTTTAATGTGCACGCCATGGCCATAAAACAAATTGTATGCAATCCTGCCACCGAAAGCTCCTCGCAATTTACTCCACCCACCCACAACCCAAGCAGAGCAGATTTCTCGCAGTCTGGCAATCCTTCTGGTGCCCTGGTAGCCGGAGGAGAGTTCCGTAACTGATTTGGTTGGACCCCGATGGGTAGTCGGAATCTAAAAGTTTTCTACCCCGTACCGGCCTGACTTTGCCGCCTGGGAGAGCGCTTTGAAATGTAAATACGGCTCATTATTTCCAATGCCTTGCCATTCATTTGCAAAGTTTCCAGTTTTGCGCACACACGCAAAAGGGGACTTTACACACACACACACACACACACACATATATATATATAAATATTCACCATGGAAGGATTCTGATAATATCTAGAAAACCTCTCAAAAAAACATATATTCCACTGTAGCAGTTTAAAATCAATATAAAAGTACGATATATAAATACGATAAAAAAATAGATCACAAATAAAGCTTGAAACAATAAAATCGATAAGTATTTTATTATATATCGAGACACGCTCACAGGTTATCGAACAAAATATGGTCAGATCTGTTTTAGAATATAGCTAACTGTCGTTCCTTGTTAGATTTGTTTTTTTTTTTGTATAGAAAATAATTTAAAATGCATAACATTGATTATAAAAATAACGCTAAAACTCTTATATCGATAAATATATCGAAATATATCGAAAAAAGTTAAGAACTCATGGATTTTTTGATACATGAACATTTGAGGTCAGAAGTAATCAATTCTAGGTCATTGTTATGACTGTGATGGTAAATTTACGCGGAATCGGGTAACTTGCTTAGCAGTTATCGCTTATTTCGATTATTTTATACATATTTCGATATTTATCGATTAATATTTAACTGAATTTTCTGCCTAAGATTAAGCATAAAAGCATAAAAGTTGATTTAAATTATTTATATCGAAATATAACTATTTTTAGCCAGGGGACCTCAAGTTCTTCTTTTTTTTATTTCTCAACCACAGTGCGTGGTGGCGTAACATGGCATGGGAGACTGGGACTATGGGTTTACCTTTAATTAACTGTAATGCCATCAGGCAGCAGGACACAAGCACACGCACACACACACACACACACATTGGTCAACGTGTGTGTAATGCCCCTTTTACCTTTGCCTTTGCCATCTTCCTGGAATGTGTGTGAGTGTGTGTGGGTGCGTTGTTGGGTTTATTATTTTCACTTAATTTTTGCTAGAGTTTTCTCGATGCTATTTTTTTTTTTTGTTTGTTTTTTTGTTGTTTACCCCTGAACTTTTGGCCCCGGCCGTTCAATTTACGTGCCTCTGCCAAATGGCAAATCATCACAGCTAGACAGAAAAAAAAAACAAAAGGACCACCGGACCCTTCGAAGAAGACGACGATGAGCCAAGAAACGGAATGTGGAATCTTGTTTGTATAACCAGGGTGGCTGCGGCAAAATGTTGTTCAAATTGACTTGGTTCGGTGTTCGGTGCTCGGATGACTCTGCAGATTACAGAGCGACCCACCTTTTCCGAGACCAAAGAGAGGAAGATGGAGAGCACTGAGCGCTGCTTCCTGTAAGAGGAGAAAAGAGGACAAAGTCGTCGGCAGTAGCGACAAAGGAATGTTTCGCCTGCTGCACAATGGCAAATAATTCATAACTTGGCTCAAAAGTTTGATTTAGCTGCAGTTAATACAGTGGCTTTTCCACGAGTCTCCCGCTCCCGCTCTCCCGCTCTGTCTCTCTGTCGTCTCCAATTTGTGTCCTTCTGTTTTTCCACAGCCGCTTTTCGTTCGTTGGCTTTTACTGTGCTGCCAACACATATTTCTGTCTCTCATCCTGCTTGGCCATACGTCGGCTTGCATAAATTTTACCCATGCCAGGACCCCTCTTTCTCCACCTACTGTTGACAGCCTTCTGTGCCTGTGCCTGTGCCTGTGCCTGAGCCGGTGCCTGCGCCTGTGCTGGTGTCCTGCCCCTGCCCCAGCTCCGCAGCATCCAAAACCTCTTCCTCCTTTGGGGGCAGCAGATAAATTACGCTTGAAGCGCCAGGGCCAATGGAAGCGGAAGAGCCAACGGATGACGGCTCTGGCCAAAGCCAAAGCCAAATGCGGACCCAAAGCCAGAGGAGACGAGAGCCAAGGACCCAAGAACTGACTCTCCTCTGACTGTCTGACTGTCAAGCAGCTGTATGCTTATTTTTCTTCAACTGTAACTGTAACTGCCGCTGCTGCCAGTGGGGAAAATCCGGAAAAAAAAGGAAAACTGCGAGGGAAAGGCACACACATGTGAGAGAGGCTCTCGCAGACAGGCGGCAAAAGTTTCCACTTGACTTTCTTTGGTTCGACGACGTCTAAAAGAAAATTAATTTGAACATTTTTCAAATGTGTTTTGCCTATTCGAAATGGAAGGCTACATTCAAGGGAAAGTGGACAGTTTATGCAGCTTACGTTGCAGTTTAAGGGATGGAAATTTATTATTTAAGACTTTAATTTACTATATTTTCCTTTTCAATCCCAACAAGGGAAATTAAATATGTTTCTGAACGTTCCAAACCTACAACTTTTAACCGCAGATTAAGTATTACAAGTGAATCAAAAGCCATTGTAGCCATTAAGTGAATGAAGTGAACTTTATTGCAAACTATTTTAAATCTCTGGTTATCCTGAAATTCAACTAGAAATTAAGACTATACAAATATGATTTGAAAAAAATTCCAAAAAAGGTCACAATTTTTAACAGAAGATAAAATATTGCATTTTCGGGATTTAAAATGAGTGTGTGAATTTATTCCGAAGAGTTTTTTGTCTCTTTTTCAAACTTTATAGTTAACCGAAGGTTAAGCCTTTACAAATATACTTCTAAACTTCTCAAGAAGGGTCACATCTTATGAAGAGGATTTAAATGTTACATTTTCTGAATGTATAAATATTTTTTTGGTGACTCCTTCTATTCTCAAGCTAACTTTAAAGTTAACCAGAGGTTAAGACCATGCAAATATGATTTAAAGTTCCTCCAGAAGGGCGACAATCTTTAACTAGAGATTAAATATTATATATTTTAATCATCAACTGCGTGCATAATTTTTTTGCGGACACTTTTAAATGTCAAGCTAAGCTAAAAGTTAACCAGAAGTTAAGACTAGACAAATATGATTTTAAGTTCCTCCAAAAGGGTGACAATCTTTAACCAGAGATTAAAAACTATATTTTCTAGCAATCAACTGAGTGTATAATTTTTCTAGGCTCCCTTTTTAATCTCAAGCTTACTTTAAAGTTAACCAGAGGTTAAGACTATGCACATATGATTTTATGTTCCTCGAGAAGGAGGAATCAAGCCATCAACTGAGTGTATACTTTTTTTAGGCTCCCTTTTTAGTATAAAGCTTACTTTAAAGTTAACCAGAGGTTAAGACAATACACATATGATTTTTGGGGGTGACAACCTTTAACCAGAGATCAAATATTATATTTTCTAGCCATCAAATGAGAGCGTAGCCATTTATGACCGTCTACATTTTAAAGCAAACAAATGCTCGGGACATTTTTGTGACATGACAGCGACGACTGTGGTGCCATAACACCAAAACTCTGGGACTCGACCTCCTGACAGCTCCTTTAGACTATATACTCTCCTCCTGCCCTTCCTGGTGCATGGGCTGGCTCTGGCTCAGTTTCTTGTGTCTGTTGCTGTGTTCCTCGATGTCTTCAAATGGCACACGGAAGCTGAGGCGTCTGCTATAAATTTTTAACAACCATTTAACTTGAATTTTATTAGTCCCCAGTCAGCGGTCAGCAGTTTGAGGGATGGAGGGGAGTTCGGGCGAGGGTGGTGGAGCTCAGTCGTCGCTGTCATGTTGCCTTCTTGGAATATGCTCGTATATTTCGGTATACAAAGTGCCAAATGCTTGCCCACAAAGTCATCACAATGACATTTTGCATTTCGCAGTTCATTTTGCTGCTCCTCCTCGTTCTATGTCTTCTATTTTTTTTTTTTCTGTTCTGTTTGTGTTTTTTTTATGGGGATTTTTTTCGTTGCCTACTTCTCTCGGTTATTGATAGTCACAACGCCCCCCGATGTTTGCTCTGTCGCTCGCTCTCTCTCTCTCTGTGGGCCATAAATTATATATGGAATATAGTGACTTGTGTAGTTGGGTCACTGTTTTAGCTTTGGGGAACCAGTAACAGTAACAGTTTGCTGCAGCTTCAGTTGTCCGCCTGCCGTTGACCGATAACCATGTTTAGCTCCGCTCCTTTCCCAGTTTTCTTTACTTTTTTACTTATTTTTTTTTTTTGCTTAAACTATTCTTATTTCTCCTTGTTTACTTGGCAAATTCTCTAGCAAACAACCATTTTTTTTTGTGATTGGTTCTTGGTTTATGTGGGTTTTTCGAGCAAACGAAAAAAATCGAAACACCAACAAGAAAATACAAATTAATCGAGAAATCCTTGCAGTTGAGTAAAATGTGCGCTGAAAGACTAAGGAAATACATAAACGAAATCAAACTATGCAAAATCAATCGCGATTAACGCGACAACGACATTAAATCGTGAAAAAGTGAAAGAAAATAAGAAAAACAAAACCTACTTACAATCGGGAATACACAAATCAACGATAACATCCAGCGATAACCACCGATAGTTGTTGCGATGGACTCGCTGGAGCGTCTGATGCGAGCGGCGCCACTGCCACGCATGCTGACCAGCGGCGTGGTGGCCACAGCCGCTGCCGCTGCCGCCGCTGGCAAGGGCATTGTCAGTGTGGGCGGTGGTGCAGTGGGTGGTGGTGGTGCCATTGCCCTAGGTGCAGTCGGTTCAGGTGGTGCCGGTGCCGGTGCCGGTGCCGTACAACAAAGGGCCCTCGTCCATGCCTCGCTGGCGGCTGCCACGGTGGGCCGCAAGGGACGCCACCTGACAGGCACCTTCTGCCTCACCGGCGACACCATGGAGGGCATCATACAGTGTTTGGTATTTCTCAAAGCATTCTCGGTAAGTGAAGAGGAGAAGATCCACACGGGAGGCGGGGGGCGGGGGGCGTGGGAAGAGATCAAGGGAGAGTCTACTGCCTCCTACCCCGTACTATATCCCCCCCAATATTCCAACCATCACACACACACATGCTCTCATCCCCATGGCGCACAATTCAATTTAGTTTTCGGTTTGCGCTCGACTAAGTTTTTACCAATTTTTTTCTCTTCTTTTTTTTGTTGTTGTGTTGCTCCCTTTTTGGTTTTTTCTTTTTTTTTCTGTTGCTGGGGAAGTGTGCAATAGGCTGTAAATAGGCAAATACATTTGCTGCCTGTGGCAAGCTGATTTTGGGATTTTATAACTAAATTTTTAGATGCCTGGGGGGGGGGGCGGAACCTTTGACCTAGTTTATGGGCCTTTTCTGTGTGTGTGTGTGCTTTTTTGTTTACTTTTTTTCTTTTTTTTTTGAACCGAAACCGAAACCAAAAACCGACCGAGAGAACCCATAAGCCATTCCCTCCCCGGGCGGGCGGGCTCTGCTCTGCTGTGTAATAAAGATTTTCAGCTTGTCTACACATATTTCGCCCCTACGCACACACACACACACACACACAGATACATTTACTCCATGAAATATTTTCCACATTTTCCACACTAACCAACTACGTTTTCCCTTCTGTTTCCGTTTACTTGCAGGTGAGTTTTTGAGCCCCCAGACCGAAGATAATGAAGAGCAAATACCCAACAGATTTATGAATCTAAAAGTAACCCAGGTATCTGGACAGTTTTGTTGACTTGTCATGGTGGGGATAAGGATTTTTGATTTGTATTAAGGGAGTTGTGGGTGAAAATGACTTTGTATATGTCTGTGTTTACTTACATATGTATATTTATATTTACTTACTTTATATTGTGGGTCCACTGGGCGTATGAGTGACATTAATTGAATTAGTTCTCTGACACTTAATGGACTCTCGCTCCCTCTCTCTTGTTCTCTGGCTTAATTGTATGCCTGTAAATGGAACAAAGGATATGTCGAATTGTAATTTTCAATTATCAGAATTAACATTTCAAAAAGTTGCGACACAACAAAAATCGATTTGTACACATTTTCACTTTACTCTATAATTATTTGTTGTATTTAATATGTTATATGAAGATATAATTAACACAGAGGCGTAGTTGGATCTCATTTATATCCAACATATGGGGCTATGGGGCGTATGCGTAATATTAAACCAATTAGTACAGGGTCCACGGGTCGCATGAATTAATATGCCGTGTTGCTTTTTCTGTCCTGATGAGCTTCAATTACTTTGCAATGCGGTAAGGGCTAAAGGATATTCGATATTCATTTAGGCAAAGTCATTGAATCCTTGTGGAATTAGTCCTGGCACTGGTGTCAGGTTTAAGTCAATTTTCCTTTGTGGTTTTCTTTTATATTTGGAACAGACTTTTCAAGGCATTTTTCTAATTAGTTAATGGATTTTTTGCGGATAATATATATTAAATAATATATATATAAATATATTTAATATCAATAAATTAAAAATGACTAAATATGTTTATTTAAAACCTTTTTCTTTTGTAATCTGCATATCTTTCTATTTATTTATGTTAATGTGTAATAATTTGTCACAGTGACATACCTACAATATGTTTTTATTTCCATCTTAACAACCAATCAATATAGCTAGGATTTGGTGCTGTTTTTAAAGGAATATACATATAATCCTTTGCTCGAATGACTTTGGCCATAAATATGGATTGTATGTCCTCGTAATTTGGCTTTCCCTCCTAAATCAGCCTGCATTTTTATGTCTGTCCATTGCCCTGTGCCCCGGGGGCTTAATTGCAATCGCTGCTATATATATATATACATATATATATGTATGTTTGTATGGGAAATGCACTTAGCACCCAATCGGTGCTCCACCGAATCCTCGCCTCGCAATAGAGAAGGGAGAAAGCAGAAAGGGGAAAGGGGGGGACACCAAAAGAGACAGAGACATAGACCGACATCAAGCGCCTGCGGCAATTGCAGGCCCATTAAAACTGACACATTGCGATTGCTTCTCCTTTTTTTTTACCCCAGCTTCTGTATTTTTTTTTTTGCCAAGGCTGTGCAAAATCCAAAAAAAAAAGAGAAAAAAAAACCGCCAGAAACGTAAAAAACACAGACACGCCCAGGGGCTGAGATGGAGATACAGTCACTCGGTTTGCCATAAACAAAGTACAAAAGACTCGGCAGAGGGTTTCCCTATTAATGCGGAGGTTTTGCACCTGATTTTGGTTATTTATTTAATAGAAAAAAATGCTAATCTTAGATATATTTATCCTTATAGATGTTGTTCAGTGTGACCAGATGCATTTGTAATCAGCAAGAATGTAAGAGAGCATCGATAGGCTGTTTACCTGTTAATTCCCAGACTTTCCACCTGATCTAAGTTATTATTTCAAATAATGAAGTGTTATTTATGTTAAATTATTAGATATATTTGTCTTTTATGGTATTTTTTGCTCAGTGTGACCAGTCGCTTTTGAAATCAGCGAAAGGCAGAGGGACTTTTCACGCATCGTTAATTTCTCCCCGAGGCCGCGACACAAGTGCCGTCTCTGTTTTTCTCTTTGCCATCATCTGCCGCCAGTCAGTTGTTCATTCATTCATTCAGTCACTCATTCAGTCAGTCACTCATTCAGTCAGTCATTCATTCATTCAGCCTGTCAGCCAGTCAGTCGCGCATTCAATCAGCCTTCGGAGGCCCGCCTCTACTGCTGCCTATCGTTATAATGATGTTGCCGGGTTTCATCCTTGCCTTTGCTTTGCCATCAACACACACACACACACACACGAACACACACCAGTCGTGATTTACTTACTTTTCACCGCCAACGCCCTCCTCTCCGCCCCACTTTTCCACCCATTTCCCGCCAGCTGTCATCCGCTTTTCTCTTCTTTTTCTCGCCTTTTTCGCCTGTGTTTGAGTGTGTTTGCAAATTTAAATGTTGCACAAATATGAAAAGCAATTTACATAATATCCTGCCAAGTGTAAAATGATTGTCAATTCTGTCTGCCATTGCCACTGTGTGTGTGTGTGTGTGGGGGCAAGGAACGGAACGAAACGGGATTGGGATTGGGAACGGATGGGGATCGCGGCGAAAAGGGGAACGGAAACGGAAACGGAAAGAAACCACACTAACCGCCGCCGCCGTCGCCGCCGACTCCTCCTCACTCGCACAGCGGACCGTAGAAAATTGCGGCTTTAAATCGATTCGATTGATTTCGTTTTATCCCAATCCCTGTTTTTCCTCTCCCCCCCATCTGAGTTTTCTTTTTGTTTTTCCTGGTCCCCCGTTCAATTATCCTCGCAGGCTTCGGTATAAATAAGGGCGATAATATTTCCTGATTGAAGTTTTACCCGGTCGAGGCATAAATAAGGAAATCAGAAGAAAGGATATAGGGACTATAGATTAGCCTGGGTCTGGGGATATTTAGATATAGTTTAGATATTTTTATACCCTTGCAGAGGGTATTATAGTTTTGCCATGATGTTTGCAACGCAGTGAAGGAGTC
>JAEIIU010049994.1:0-14537 GCA_018874675.1 Drosophila baimaii
GGGAAAAATAAATTATGTTGAGTCGAATCAGCATTTCTCACTTTCGTACTTAGATCTTTTTTCTTTTTTCTTCTTCTTAAAATGCAAACAAAAATAATAATTCATCAAATTCAATTAACGTTCTCTTCATTTCCTTTTTTCTTTTTTCTCTTTTCTTTTTGTCTTGTATGTTTTGTTGTCTTGTTTCGTTTTGTTGTTTGTTTGTTTATTGTTGTGATTTGTGGTTGCAGGCTGTCTTGCGCGCCCCGCAGAGGTATATCATCATCAATAGTTATATAATATTCATCCAAGATCATCATCATCGTCTTCGTAATCGTAATAACCGTAAATCGTAATTGGTAATTGTTTAAATATATGTATATTATATAATTTATACAGTATATATGTACAACACCCTTAGTGTGTGCGTGTGTGTGTGTGTGTGTGGTGAGTTCTCTCTATTACATAAAATTTAGTTAGCAAAATAGTAAATAAATTAAAGGAATTTTCTTGGCTTTTGCTCTTAGTCACTCTGCCCTTTTTTTTCGTCGTTCATTGATTGTTTGATTTATAACTTGGCTTGGAAGACACAATATTCCCTATACTCTACACTAATCCAAAGGAGAGAAAAAAAAAAACAATTTTTACACAAGATCTAATCGAAAATCATATATAAATATGGATATATATATATAACTATCATAATTATATAAAAAAAAAAAAAACAAAGCGACCGGTAGAGTCCTTTATAAATGCAGGAACGATTGAGTTTTCTTCAATTTTTGAGCAAGACCTCTCATTCTATATCATCATCATCATTAAAATTTGTTGCCTAAGATTCCCAACTAGTTTTTCCTATCATCGTTCCGTTTTAGAATGCTTTTGCTTTAGAGTTTTGCTTTGTTTTCTTTTTGTTTTGTTTACATGTATAGCTAAAGATCATCGTTTGCATATGGATTGTTTTGTTTTGTTTTGTCATTTACGTATCCTAACATCTATCTAATCTCCGTTCGTCCTTCCGTTTCCGTTTCCGTTTCGTCCGATTCCGTTTCTGTTTCTGTTTCTGCTTCAGTTTCTCTTTCTATTTCTGTTTCCGTTTCAGTTTCTGTCTCTATTTCCGTTTCTATTTCTGTTTCTGTTGCTGTTTCTTCTACTTTTTGTTTCCGTTTCCGTTTCTGTTTCAGTTCGTCTTCCGTTCATGTTCGTTCTTGTCTCGTTTGTTGGTTCTGTACTTTTTCCTGTCCTTTCATATTAATATATATAACGATAAGCGGCTATAAACAGTCACAGCTTGAGAGAAATCAGATCAAAGATCGCTTCACAAATCAATGGGGGTGGATGAGGAGTTTGGGAGCCTGGAGCTGGATGTCTTGGTGCTCACGTGCCTGTCTCCGTTCTTCCATTCCTCCCAATTCTTCCGATTGGATCATTTTTACACAAGAGCCAAGAGTTCCAGCCTTTTAATGAGGGAAATTACGATTTCCCAGTTGATTTTCCAAGACTCCGTTGGTGGTTTTTGCTGAGATTTTGTTGTCAAAGGATGCTTCTGTTTTGTGTTGTTTGCTTTTTGTCGATGGAGGGATGCGGTTTTTTTTTTTGGATGGGGCTTGGAAGGAGGGTTATGAGTTTTTCTTTTCGTTTGTTTTTTTTTTGGGGGGGGGGGATTTGGCCAGGCTTCGCTCCCTTCTTAAAGCCCCAAATTGGACTGCTGCTGATAGACTTCCACCGCAGAGCTCAAACGATTGAATACCGGCAGCCTGGGCTGTGTCTGTGACTCCTCCTGCTGCATCGGCGTGCTAACGCTCTTCTGGAGCAACTGCTTGCCTGCCGTTCCCTCAAGATCGTAGGGCGGCGGCGTATGCACTGGCGAAATGGGCACATTGGGACTCTCTGGCGGCGTGGTGGCGCCCATTCCCTGTCCCATGCCCATGGCCATGCCCAGCCCCAGGCCCGAGGCCGATGATGTGGATGAAGCGGAACTGCTGCTAGTGGCTCCATTGCCCTTGGCCAGAGCCATGCGATGCTGAAGCGACATGGCCTCGTGGAAGGGGAAGCTGGTCAGCGAATTGGCGGGGCTCATCGACAGGGATCCGGTGGGCGATTCGCGATCGGAGCCAGTGCTCATGCTCAGCGGCGGACTTAGGGGCAGGAAGAACTGGCTGCTGTTGTTGTTGTTGTTATTGTTGTTGCTCTGGCTCTGACTGTTCTTCGACGAGAAGATTTGCTGCGACTGCTGTGGCTGCTGTGACTGTGGCTGCTGCTGCTGCTGCTGCTGCTGGGACTGCGACGAGGACGACGACTTGGCCGCCTGGGCTGCCTGCTGAGCACGTGCCTCATCCGCATTGTGTACAAAATGACAGCGCGGTCCGTATGGGCAGAAGCCAACGCTGTGGAAGGTGCGACAGTACTCCGTCTTGTACTTGGGATGACGCTGCAAGTTGCGCAGCTCGTGGTAACCATGAGCAAACTGGCATTTCTCACCATACTTGCACTCGCCAGCCTCCTCGAAGGGGCGGCATAGCTCCGTCTTGTATCTACAAAAAGAAGGGGGAAGGATACAGGCTTTAGTTTGGGGGACACCTTTCTCCTCTCTTTCACTCTGCTTACCTGGACGTGTTCATCGGCTGCTGCGGCAGTGGCTCTGATTGTGTACGCTCCAGCTTACGGTGCAGATTCATGTTGCCCAGATTCTCAATGATGGTCACCAGATGTGGGACTTGTTGCTGCTGCTGCTGCTGCGGCTGCTGGATGAGCTGCTGCTGGCGCTGTGCCGGCTGTGAAATGGTGCGTGTGAGGGCGCCATGCAGGCGATGCTGCTGCTGCTGCTGTTGCTCCATGCTGCTCCTGTCCAGGACAAGCTCCACTTGCTGCTGCTGCTGCTGCTGGAGATGATCGCGATCACGATCGCTGGCCACCTGTGAATGCAAAGAAAGACGAAGAGGTGCAAAATCAATTTTTCGGTCTCTCGGGGCGTATACGTAACGTGGCGAATATATTTCGCAAAAATTCAAAACCATAAAAAAAAATACAAGGGAAAGACGACAAAACAAAGCCAAAAACAGAAGGAAGCAGCGAGGAGGGGAAGAGCGGGTGGTAGAGGGGGCCACAAACACAAACACAAAGGCAAAGGCAAAGTATAAGCAAAAGCAAAAGCAAAGAAGCAGCAAAAGCCAAGCCGAGCTTACTTTTACTTTTAACTTGACCTATAAGAGGAAAACAAAACGAAATACAATGTACAAATACAGAAAAACCCAACACACACACACACAAAGAGAGAGAGAGAGAAAGAGAGACTGTGTAATAGGTGTATTGCAAAATGTATTTTTTATTATTATTATTTTCCTCACTTGAAATACACGCTCAGAGGAAAAACGCCTTACTTTTAGGGTTTTGAAGAGATTCTTTGGAGACTTATACTCTTGAATCAGTGTGACAGTGTGAAACAGAGAAAATTTCCATTTTACTTCTTGAGAGGTTTTGAAGAGACTCTTTGGAGACTTACTCTGGAATCAGTGTGACTATTTTTATGTATTATTTTTTAATTGTTATTATATTTCTGATATAAAACAAACGCCACAACAAAAATTTTATTTAATTATGTTGAAAGTGTTGAAGAGATTCTTTGAAGACTTACTCTTGAATCAGTGTGACCATTTTTATTTATTATAATTTAAATGTTACTATTTATTATTTTTTTGTGGTTATGTTATTTTTTCTGATATAAAACAGAATCCCCGAAAAAAACAAAACCCTTTATAAACTTCGTTGAAAGTTTTGGAGAGATTCTGTGGAGACATACTTTTGAATCAGCTTCACCAGGCGAATCGATCTAGCCATGTATTCTGTTTGGTATGCGAATTACTCGCTTAGTTTAAAAGCTACAGAGTTAAAACTTTTGCAATTGTTTTTTAAATATATATTTAGGGAGTTTAAGAAAGTTTCAAATCTATTAAATGTTATAGCTTTTGAGTATTTTATATACAGGTGCTATATTATCCTACTTACTGCAGAAGATTTCTGCCAAATAGATTGACAAAGAATTGTAGATTGTAGCTTGGTTACAGAAAGTTTTTTTACAGTTTTAAATCCAATTTTAAATCCTGCTTTTAGCCATATTTTTCCGTTGGCTTAGCTACCATTTTAGACCCATTTTAAAACCAAGTAAGCCTTAGCTTCAATTTTGGACCCATTTTAAGTCCAAGCAAGCCTTAGCTACCATTTTAGACCTATTTTAACATCAAGTAAGCCCCTCTTTTACCCCCATTTCAAACCCAATCTAAGCCCAATCTTAGCCCCATTTAAGCAATAATTTAATCCCGCTTAGCAGCAAGCCCCCCTTTTTAATTTCCATGTCGTCATCGGTGGGTTCGGTTTTTTTTTTCTCTTTCTTTTCCCTTTTTTTTTTTTTTTTGTTTCTTTATTATTTCTTTTTTTTTTTTGGGAACGCAACGTCCGACTTACATACTTGGCTTGTTCAGTGTTTTTTTTTTTCGTGCGATGCTGTAACATGTTATGCAACCAGTTAACACAAACACAGACGCAGACACTCTCTTAACTCACTCCATCGAGCGTGGCCAAAAACTAACAACAACAACAACAGCAACAATAGCAACTACAATAACTACAACATACCAATTACATATGTATAGAGCTCAAGTTCAAGCCAACAACAACAGACAAAAAGCCGGAGCTGCTGCTGCTGCTGCTGTGGTTGGTGGGGGGGGGAGGGGAAAACACGAACAATAATCCGAAAAAGACATCGGGCAACACACACACAAACACACACACACACAAGTAATCAGCCACTTCACCGGCCCCCCCGTAATGCCACCACGCCACCCCACTCCCTCTCCCTAACCACGCGAAACCGCAGACAACAAAAACAAAACCAGTTGGCGGCTTGCTCAACACGCGAGTGGGGAATAAAAAAAATGAGAGAAAAAAAGAGAGAAAAAAAAAAAAGAGGCAAAGACAAGAGCAGCGGTGCGGGTGCGAGCGAGATGGCTGGAGAAGGTGGCGCATGCGCAAAGGCAAGGAAAACAAAGACAAAAAAAAGAAGGAAGCAGGGTTGCCAAGCCACTTTAAATACATTGAATTAATTTAATATTATAAAACATCATAACAATTTAGCTATTTTCTTCTATTCTTTAATCACAATATTCACTTTTTCACATACACAAATATATTGTTGAGTTATAAATGGGATGATGCGGACCACTGATATGTGTTCAGTGCATTTCACCAAGTAAATAAATAAATTAAACATAAAACTAAACTTTAGACTATTGCAAGCACATATAAGCGTGTTTTCATGGTTTAAATTCTCATGGTTTTCATATAATTTTATGTAATACCCCCCTCTTTCTCAGTAATATTTAAAAATCTATACTAATTAAATTATATTGAAAGCAGTTTCGAAAATACAACTTTCGGAAGCAGGCACCACCGTCATTAAAAGTAAGATTACACTCGGTATATAGCCCACTTAGAGAGGTCGTTATCTCTAGAGAAGGGGATGGGATGAGATGTCGGAGGGGCCAGACAGATGAGGCACATAACAAATAAATATTTATATACTCGACACATATGTATGTATGCACATACATATGTACATACATATATGCACTTCATTTAGGTTATCTTTGCCCCGATTTCAACAACAAACATACACACAGAGAGACGACAGACATATTCCTTGAAAAATATTCATGAGTAATTCCATAAACAGGCAAACGGAACGAAACGAAACAAAACAATTTAAATGTTCAATTAATTAATTTGCCTGCCCAATCAGTTTTAGAAGCCATATTCCCATTCCCATTGCCGCACTTTATTGTTGCTGCTGTAGATCGCTCGCTTATCTTATCTCTCGACACTTTTGGCATCGTTGGGTCTTGATTTTTATTGTCACTTCTCCCTCACACTCTGTCGTCTTTGGTAAGAGTCACATAATAATGGTTAAGCCCAGCTAGAGTACGTTATGATTGTGTTTTTACATTTTTAAATACTGCTCCAACGATCAGCAAAGATTAGTACACAAACAACTCATATTTTACAAAGGTGGAATTGGGTTATTTGAAGTGAGTGAATATAAAATGAACTGAAATGAAAGGAAATGAACCTAAAAACTAAGGTGAACAGAATAAGCAAAAATGAACCCCATAAACTGAAATTAATAAACTTAAATAATATAAAATAAATGAACTAAAATGAACAAAATAACCTAAAATGAACTAAAATGAACCTAATAAACAGAAATGAACTAAATAAATGAACTAGAATGAGTCCAGTAATCTAAAGAGAATGAAATAAACTGAAATACCCTAAAAATTTACTAAAAATAAATCAAAGATCTTAAAATGAACACCATAAATCACTTTCAACTAGTTTTTTCACCCAACAAAATCCAAAATCACTGGACTTTGCTACTTCCTGCATTGCATTTTGCTTAATTGGTCAGCTGACATTGACGAGCAGACCTGGCAACCCTGTTTCCGTGGTTTCCCAGTTTCAGTTTCAATTTCAGTCTGTAACTCTGCGCAGACAGCTGCTGAGAAAATACGAACAGAAAAAAAACAAGAAAAAAAGAAGATAAAAATAAAAACATTAACGAGCGAGCAAGCGCAACAAGTTTAGCAAACCTTTGGCGCTGCGCTGTTTTTTGCCTTTTTACTTTTTTTTTTTTTTGCTTTTGACCAACTTCAACGCTTACGGCATCGGCAACTGATGATATGGTTGCTGCTGCTTAAGCTTTTGCTTTTGCTTTTCGCCTTTGGCTTGCACCAACCAAGTACCATAAAAAAAAGCCAAGTTTATACCTCCTGGTTATTTACGATTTCTTCATTGTGTCGAGAAAAAAAATAAGTATTTCATCAATTTGCAATAACCCACAAAATCCACCCTTGATAATGGATTACGCATATTTGTCAAATACAGTAATTGGGGATTCTACAAATATTTTTAGTTTAAGAGAAATTGGAAACTCTTACAACCTAAGCCATTTCCAAAATCCCTTTTTTGTTGTTTGCAAAAATGTTTTGTAATTCATTGAGTAATGTTAATGAATCATGAAATATAGGCAAGTGCTTAGGGACTATAAAACATGTACAATAATGTATTTCGAAATAATATTGAAGCTTAATCGATTGAATTGTTTTTAACTTTAACAGAATTTGTAGTAGAAATCATACTATAAATCTCTATTTCAACATTTGTTTATGAGATAAAGAGGATTCTGTAACTCGTCGAAAGAATGATTTTCCACTTTAATACAAATTTAAAAACTAATTTCAGAATAGATAATAATAATAGAATTTAATAAATATATCCAGTAAAAGTGAGCGAAAAATAAAGGGAAAATGAAAGGCGGTGGAGGTGAAGCAATCCCACTTCCGCAATGGATAAAGTTAACCTTCAATTTACTCTTTTCTTTGCCTTTTTTCTTTATTTTTTGTTTTTTGCTGTTTGTATGACTATTTGTATGTCAATTAGTTGCGTATTTGATTTTACACAGCTGTTTTTTGGGGACGACGGTGGGTGAGTGAGTGAATTCATGGTCACATTTTTCGTGAATTGATTTCGCAAAATGGAGATCGCATGAACGCCCCATGATTTCGTGTGGGAGGGGTGGAGAAGTGGCTGATAAAGAGGGGAGGGCGAAGCGGGAGGGGCAAGGAAGAAACAAAAAGGAAGGGGAAATTAAAAAGGAAGAGAGATGATAAAAATGGAGAAGAGGCAGAAGAGAGAAGGAGGAGGAGGTCCAGTGTTTTTTAAACGTGTTTAAAAAAAAACAACTTGAAGATTTCTCTGTCCTTTTCTGTCTTTTCTGCTCTCTCTCTCTATCTTTCTGTTTGTGTCTAAGAAAACAAGATTAAAACCCATTCTAGGAGAAGAAAAAGTAGAATTAAAAAAAAAAAGAAGCTGTAAAGGACAAAGATAGGGGGTAAAAGCATAGAGATTGTGGCATGAAGCTAGATCTAGGCTTGTCGTTGCTTTTGATTTTTGCTCTTTTTGTGCTTTTTGCCGTTTTTCCCGTTTATCACTGTGTGTGTCTGTGTGTGTATTATGTATTAAGCCTGCTCTCTTTCCATCGCTCTCCTCTGCTCTCTCTCTCCCTCTCTCTTTCTATCGCCATCACTCTTTCATCTAGGTGAGAATTTCCCTTTCATTTGAAAATGAAAATAAGTTTACTTTTCCTTCAGTCATGCTCCGTGTGCTTCGCTTCGTCTTCTGCCTCTGCCTCTTCTACTAGCCTCTCTTCTGCGGCGCCCCCCACTCTCTTCACACCGTTTATTGCCACATGTGTTTTGGACTTCTTGTTTCTTCGGTGCTTCATTGTTGCGGTGGGTTAAGACAACAGACAGACAGACAAAGAGAGATATAGTGCGGGGGAGGTAGAGCGTAGCAAGAGAGAGGGAGTAAGCGATGGAGATGGAGAGCTGGGGAGGAAGAAAGAGAAGGGCCCTCCCGAAGAAATGGGAGTTACGAGCGACGAGCGATGGACGATGGACCTTGAGGCAAAACTTTTGCCAAACTTTTCAATTTTCGATTCACAGTTCCGGTTCAAAACAATAAAAAAAATAAATAAAAATAAAAGCATGTGGAAATAAATCTGGTAAATTTATTAAAGTCAAGGGTTTTGCGTTTTTACAACACACTTTACAATTTTCATCGTAAAATAATTGAAGAACTGAGCAAACGGAGCGAAATAATTGTAGAAACCAAAGTATAGATTATATTTGTATAGTTTTTACTAAAAGAAATAACATTAGAAATAAAGAAGTATTGCTAAATTGAAAAGGACCTTTTAAATATGTATTTTTCATGTAAAAACAATATTTTCCCGACTTCTTAATACCTATATTTTATAAGTTTAACCCTTATTTTTGTAATACTTGGTTTCATTGCAAAATTCATAGTATTTTTTACAAATTAAATATCTCTCCCGGTTTGATCATATACAAAAAGATATATGTAAGTATTATGCAGACTTGATGTACATATATCTGGTATATATATGCATATATATGTATATATCTCTTCGTGGAAGGTGTGTGTGAGTTTCAGGTCTTGGCTCACACCGACTGTTAGTTAGGTAAGATCGCTGGTGATTGTTGTTGTTGTGGTTGTTGTTACTTGTTTGTGTCTCATAAACACGTTCACACAGATACACCTCTCTGTCTGCATATCTGTGTGTGTGTGTGTAAGATGCTGAAGACCTGCTGTTGTTGGTTGGTTTCTGTTTATTTTTTTTTTTCATATTATTTATTTGTATTTTTTTTTTCGGTTGGACTAACTGGTTTTATAAAGCCAGCAAAAAAACCAAAATAAAAAAGCAACAACACCGCGGCGATGACGACGACGACGCAATATCCATAACCTCGATGAGCTAACACCAATACAATCAGCTGGATATGCGAATTGAAAACGAATACAAAGTTATTATTGAGTGTTATTTATAATACTCGAACGGAGCGAGCAAGCACAACCTGCACGATCGGCTTTGTGGAAAGAGGCGGTGGCAATGGGGGCGTGGTCCAAAATATGTAGATATATCTGGATGTATCTCCACAGCTAAGGTCACAATAATAGTATACAAAGGTCTGTTGGTAATTAACTAATTATTTAATTACTTCCCTAAAGCATAATATGCACTGATTGGTCTGAAACTTTCAGTTTAAATGTATTTTAAGGTTCTCTTACCGAACCAATCATCGAAAATGTCCAATTTGTTGTTACTTTTATACTGTTTGACATTATATTTATTATAATTTAGGATCTGATATTAACAATTTCGTTAAAGGATCTTTTGGAAGTGTATTTATATTAGTATTTGCTATGAAATTGCTTAGAATTTTATTCATATTGGTGATTAGCACTCTATTTTCAATTATTGCTATCTTAAGGTTCTCCCTACTGTTGCTAGCATGATGACCGCAATTGTATATATTGTGCATATTTATATTCGCATCTATTAATCGCCCCGGGAGAATAGCATTAGCAATTAAAGCAAGGTATTTATATATTTAGTTAGGGATGAGATGATCGTACCGAATGATCGATCGAATCGTCGAGATAAAAATCGAAATATACGCATCTGGTTTCCATATTTACACACGATTTTTTCGGTTCAATTAAAAGTTCAAGGTAAAGCCTCACATTTTCTATGCAAAGTGCGAGATCGAGATATATATTTTTTTTTAACTGTTGAAATTTGATTAGCAAGCCAAGGCGCAGATCAAATAAAATTAAAACAAAAATCCAAAAACGTGCCCCTACCTTTACTTTTTTAAGAAGGAAAAAAAGAAAAAGGAAAGGAACAAAAAAAAAAAAGAGAACCAGGGGATGTGGGGATAGGGACGAGAAAGAAAACAAAGTCTGGCATCGATTTTAATTGTTGGCAAATTTGAATTGGTAATTAACACATGCGGCTCGCTTGTCATGCGAGTTTTCCATTGCATTTCGTTTCCATCCCTATTTCCATAGCATTTTGCATTGGATTGCGTTTCTGTTCTCCTTCTTTTGTTTTTTTTTTCCTTCTTGTTTTTTATTGCTGATCACTTTTGATCGATTGATGGGCTGGGAATACACAACAAAACAATCTAGAACAGATACTGCTGTCACCCCCGTCCATTCGAGAACAACACGATCCACAAACCCGATAAAGCATACAAAGCAACGTGCTACGCTGCACTCAACGAACAAAAGGGTACCGTTTTTCATCTAGAAAAATAATAGTTTATATTTTTGTAATATTCTTTTTATCAATAATTGAATTGATACCATTTGATTGCCCACAAAAAAAAGATAAATTAATTAAGGATATTTATAATTAAGGAAAACTAACACGAACTAACATTCTATAGAAAAACGAATGTTTTAATTAATATATAATATAATTACGGAATTCAGATATCCTAAGAGAAACCTACCTATGTATATATAATACTTGACTCTGATGGCAAAGAATTTTTAGAGTTAAAGCAAAGACACTCTACTTACTAAGACTGCGAACGCCGTCGCACACGCATTCTTCGTGTAGGACATAGCGCAACGTCCTAGGAAAGACGTCTGCCATGGAAACAGAGATTATGTACACGTATTCTCACGCATTCTATATCTGTATGCACACATGCAAACGGATTCTATTTTTAGAATTTTACTCTCTCAACTTTGTAAGAGCGGGAGAAAACTTTACTTGCGTATGGCAATTAAAACGTATGTTCGTTACTCATCTTAGTAGTTCTAGCGTCTTCGGTTAAAGCAGAAAACCTGTTAATAAAGTCGGAAGGACCTGGGCCTAGGCTATGGGCTTGTAAAATATTGTATTTAATCTAAAATTGGTGAATTGCTTATGGATAAGGGATATCCTTAACTATATAACTTCGATTCAAGTTAACTAAGTTACCTAATTAAGTACATATATAAAGCATTCAAATTTTTGATAAACCAATAAAGAAGCTATGTACATCACCCCATTAACCACCTTTTATTTTACAGAAGATCTTACGTGTTGGTGCATAAATCTTGGCAAAAAGTAATATCTAATGGATGGTGATTAAGAAACTCCTTAGAAAACAATATCCCAACTAAACCTTAAACCACCTTGGTTACACTACTAAATTATTATTAACCATTAACCACGCGTTATAATTTACATAATATCCCAAGCTTTGGGCTTGTAAAACTTGAAATGCGTACATGTGTGAGTGTGTGTTGTGTTGGGTTGTTAGCTCATAGCTTTGGTTTTTTTTTCTTTTCGGGTCGTGAGTTTTGGGCCATCCCATAACGTTCCCCTGCCGATCCGATCACCATGCGATTCGAGCGATCCAAACGATCCATCGATTGAGGTCTAGGTCGAACCGTCGCGTCGTCGAATGGGCCAGCAACATTTCACATTTTCGCGGCGTCCGCATTGTCCATCCGTTCGTCGGTTGTTAACAGTATTTGGTAAGCGAGCGCGCGCTCACAAAGCGTAGATAGCGAGAGTGTTTAAGGGGGCAGCATGGCCAGGGGAGAAGGAGGAGGTGGTGGTGGTGGTGTAAAGGGCAGGAGGAGGAAGCGGAATGGAGCCAAAGAGCGAAAGAGAAGACACTACGCATGCGCAACTGGCGTGCCAGTTTCGTTTCGTTTCGTTTCATTGCCAAGCGTCCGCGTCCGTCGTCGTCGTCTCGTTTGTTTCTTCCTCTTTCATTTCGTATTTCTTGTTTCTTCGTTTCGTTTCATGTCTTGTTGTTGTTGTTGCTTTTATTTTTTTTGTTGATTTGTTGTTTCTTTCGAACCGGCTCTGGGCGCACTCACATAATAATAATTGGCAACAACGAAAAATCACATAATAAACACACAATAAAAGAAAACTTCACAACTTGGCCTTGCTAAATTCGGAGCACAACAACCATAAAAAAAAGAAACACACAGCAGCTACAAAATCCGGCACAGACACAAAGAAAAAAAAATACAAATAAAAAAAAGAAGAAACAAATCGAACTCGTATCCAAAAAAGGGTTCCGTCTTTAATCGATGTGCATATACAAAAAAAACTTAATATAATATAATAATCATTTGTTTGCTGTTTTTTTTCCTCTGTCGCAATTTTTTTTTAGCACAAACACATACACATGTACGAAACTGTTGCAATTGCCGTTTTTGTTTTGCTTAAGTAAAACCAGAGGCCAAAAACAAATTGTTGGAAATATAAAGAAAAGGGAAAGGAGGCGGGATCATGGGGGGGACCTTTCGCACGCACTGGCGGCACACGCACACAAGCAGAAAATAAGAGAGGCAGCAGCAGGAGAGAGGGAGCAACAAAGTCACCGTTATGCAATCGAAATGGAGAGTTTTCGAATGGGAGCAAGAGACCAAGTGGGAGGGAGATGAAGCTAGGAGATGGCGATCGAGATAGAAGAGATGCAAGGCGGAAAATCCCGATACGATCAACAGTTATGTTTCCAAACTTGGAGAGACTACCCCAATATACCATGTACATACATTAAGTACCATAATCTAGTTTTAAATAGTTTTAAAAATATAATAAAAAATAAATAAATAAATCGCTTCATAAAGTGATTGACAGGCTAAGCTAACAATTAAACAGGAAAAGAGAAATGCATTTTCAGCGGTTTCTTTCACGATCAGCAAACTCTCCAATTACATTATTTTTTTTTTCGACGGATTGGATTACATAGTATGTTTTCCAGAGTTGTTGTGCTTGAGATAGTTGGCGTTGCACTTTTCCAATCTTTTTAACTTTTATAAGGTTTAATATTGTAATAAAATAACATGTTGTAAAAGTCGTGATTGTAAAATTCCTGGGTTGGGGAAGTGTTATGCAAGCAAGGGATAATCTAAGCTTGCGTTTTAGAAGTTGGGGGTTGTTGTATTGAAGTTACGAGTTTCTAGAGTTAAGTAATATCCTAAATGAAACAATTCCACATATAACATATTCTAAAGTCAAGTATTTTGTAAAACCTTAAAAGAAGCTTCATTATTATTATCTAAACTTAAGTAAAATTTCACCCTCCCTCGTAGAATTCCAGATAGCGAATGCTCGGGGCTCAAGCTCCCTTTCGCGTCTTTGTTGTTTGTATGGATGATAAATAAATAACACAACAAACTAATGACCAATGGTGGGTATTGATTGCATTTGAAATTACCGAGAATTGTCTATATGTCGATTTCGGGAGGTATTGCCCTTTCTATCCCCTCTTTTGCCCTTGCCGTGACCTCTGTAATCGAGTTACAACCCTCTCCTATCTAGCTCCCCCGATTTTCCATTTCCCAGTTCAGTTCACTTCGGTTCGGTTCGGATCGGTTTGGTCTTCTGGCAAAAGGCTTATCAAACGACGACAACAACGGCGATGGGGTTGTCCAGCCTTATCGGGGAAACACTCGTTTTTCTTCCCAAAAGTTTGGTACCTCGTCCACAACCACTTCACATAGTCGCCCCCCATATAGTTTCCCAGTTTTCCAGTTTTACCGCTACCAGTTTTTCCCCCCGGGACTTATGTACATGTCACAGAAAGAAAACAAGAAACTTCTGTACATAAATCCACAGAGACCGACACGAGAACTCGACTCAAACTTCACTGAACACTCGATTAAATTCGATCCACAAACAATGCGATCCACTCTGATTCGAGGGCCGAGCTGACATCTCGAAATTTATTTGTTTATTTTTGTTACAAATGTTTATACGATAACGGAATTATTACGGGAAATATTTCATAACTAAATACGCTATAGTTACAACAAAAAAACGTTTTCATGCTTAAGCAAACGTCAAAATGATCTCGTTAACTGGTATAAATATCTATAATGTAGCAATTTTCTATATGCTTAAAGTACGAAAGTACAAGATCAATCATTTTCGTGAGAAGAGTGTGACCCTTTCATCATCAAATTGTGTGCCAGTGTGGCTGTGCTTTGACTTTCATTGCGTTTAATAGGGAATTCATGAATACACCATCATCATCGGCCTGATAAACATAAGCCTAGTAATTTCTATAAGCAGTTTCTGTGCTGTGTGCGGATTGGTTCTTCGTTTTCCGTTCTCTCCGCCC